>JANEHU010000197.1:0-76751 GCA_027563435.1 Nasonovia ribisnigri
GTGCAAAGGAAGGAATGCAAGTGCGTCAACCATTCCACAATGTTTCCGAAATTCTTCATCTCTTTTGTACATTGTGGCTAGACCGAGTTCTTGCACTTTTCGGAACGTTGATTGGCACAAATGATAGAAGCAGCCTCTTACATTTATATGAACACCTAATACTTCTTTTGCTGCTTCAATAACTGCACTTTCAAAATCAAGGTGTAAGTATTTGGGGTCGGGATATAAATTTCGTTTAGCGCATTCTTCCATTATAATTTGGAACATTTCCACGTATGTAGATTTAGTTTTTCTTTGTAAAATACAATAAATAGAAGTTAAAAATACATTATTTTTTTTTATACGTACCTATTACGTATAACTGTAAGAAACATTTTGGGGACAATCCGAAATTCCCGTCTAAGTACCAGGTGTCTGATTCTGTAAGGAGTTTTAAATGATCATCTGTTGCAAACATAACTAATCTTTCAGATGCCCCTGGACCATTGTCCCTCAATAATAGTCTATCATCATTAATAAAAGCCCATTCACCTATAAAAATAGATATAATCATTGTTAACTAATTGTATTTCTCCTAAATATATAATAATATCTTATACCTTGAATAATAATTTCTTGTATGTTTTGAGGTTCCTTTGGATTATGATAACTTCGATGGTTTCTAATGGTACGTTTAATATAAGCTTCCTTAGGCAATTCAGCTAAAATATCTACTGCGACATTTTCGATTGCCTCGGAAAATATTTGGCCGGGAGTATCGTTTGACGCTAAAGCTTTTTTTTTTATCTTTCTTTGAATTTTTATGGCAGCTATAGCTATAGTTAATAATTATTGTTAATATTGATTAACAGGTACATATTATATTATATGATATTGTTATGTAAATATTTATTTATTTATTTATTTAATTTTTAGTTGAGTCGAGTCGAGTACTCGAACTCGACTCGAAAATTTTCCAAAGTCGAGTACTCGTCCAACACTATAGTATGTAATGTAACAATATAGTATGTAAAAACAATGTTATTGTATATTAAAATAAAGTTTACCATTTTTATCTGCAGAATGATTATGTTCGTGGATTTCTCTTGGATTTTTTATTGTGTGGGATGTTTTTAAAATAGCTGGACATTTGAATGAACTAAATTTTGAACATCTCCATCTAATAAAATACTTGCAATCTTTTTGACGTACGTACATAAAATCTTTGAAACAAACTTTATCATTTCCATGAGTGGATATAATTATTTCAATAACACTATTCATTTCAAAATTCTTCAACACTCTTTACAACACTATGTGGGAACTAGAGAAGTATACTGACCGTCTAAGGTGTATTGTACCGTAATAATATATCGTTAGCAATATTGGCGGCCCGCGAAGTGGTAATAAATAGACCACCAATAATATTTTTCTAGACTATAAGTTCAAGAAATGTCGTCAAATTATTTGTTAATCATACTATAATGATTTCAATACGTCGCGATAATGTCTTTATCTGTCTAAAATGCGATTACGTCTGTTATGCGTCTTGGACCGAAACTAATTTGTCAGTCGGTACCTATTATATCGTAATCGCAATCGCATTTATTAAGAGGACGTTACACCGACATATTTTGTTGTCTCCATTTAAGATGTACAGTTAAATATAAGTAAACTTAGCAAACACAACGAAGCAAACTTAGGGGATTTTTTTTCCGGGGATTTTTTTTCCTGTGGATTTTTTTTCCGGGGATTTTTTATCCGGGAGTTTTTTTCCGGGGATTTTTTTTCCGGGGATTTTTTTTCCGAATACCGTATAATAACATTTAAATTTATTTATCCCGCCTAAAGTCTATGCTGGTATCATAAAATATGCTAGTATCAGCCACGGGAGCGCTAGTATGACGCGAGAAAGTGATAATTCAATAAGAACATTTATGTTCAGTATTTTTGGCTGATTACTATAGGCCGTTGCGTAACCATTCTATCTACAACCGTGAACTAAACGATACTGCATAGTTGAATATATTCAACTTTTGGCCGTGTGGTTACAGATAAAGTGCAGAAAAATGCTAACTAAAAAAATAATGATAAAATTTAAAATAAACTATAATTAAAATTTAATTGAAAATTCAGTTGAACGTTGAACATTTTTTTCAATTGGTCACATTTAATTATTAAATTGGCTATTTGAAATTATTAGCATGTCGTTTGTCAAAGTAAGTACACTAAACTTTTATGAATAGTTATTATATAATTTATATTTATTATAATTTCATAAGGTATATTTATAATAAATATACATTTAATTTTAAAATTATTTTTATGCACTCTTTCAGTAATATTTACACCATAAATAGGTAATTTGTAATAATAATTGTTTATAAAAATTAAAAATTAAAACAATCAATTGACTAGGTACCTATAATTGTGCCTTTATAATTTTTGTAATATACTTTTACATCAAATAACAGTCAAAATGGGTCTACGCCACCACAACTATTATACAAAGAAAAATTGTTAAGATATGTTTAAGTAAAAATACTTTAAGGTTCAACTAAATAAAACTTTAAGTTATTAATTTGAGTCTGTATATAAAAAAAATAACTATTGTATATATAATTAAAAACTTTGAATCCTTTCTGGATATAAAAAAGTTAATAATTAAAAGAGAAAATAGGGCTTTTGATGTAAGAATGGAGTATTCTAGAAAAGTGTTTGGTCAAAAAATCATAGATAATCTAGGTCCAAAAAACTACAAATTAATGCCAGTAAATATAAAAAGGGACGTATTCTATACAGAAAGGAATCGTATAACTGTTATAGAAATGAAAAAAAAAATTCAGATTTGGTTATTTTCAATACTTGAATAACTAATAAGGAATTATATTTAACTGTTGTAATTTAATATTAGTTATAATTTATTAGTATTCTAATTGTATATAGATTGATTATTCAGTTTTTGTCATATTGTTTTTGTTCATATTATGTTCTTTATCTCTCTACCACCATAAAATGTGCTTAAAGGGGGTAGTTATTTTTTATTTGTTTAAAAAAAAAATAGGTAAATAATGAATCATAAACAATTTTAAATTTTAATAGAAACAGTTTTTTTTTTATTTTGATTATTTTATCTATTTCATATAAATTTTCTTCAACAATATTCATAAATAATGAAATAATGCAAATTTTTCTTTTGTGCATTTCTTTATTATATTCATGAACATTATAGTTGAACAATTATTTCGTTTAAGTACCAGCGACGTCATCATGGCATACACTGAAACTGAAGTTAAGAATATACGTATATAGACTTCTAAATAATATAATATATAATAACCGTGATTAAAACTTAACGTGTTGTGAATATTTGAATAATGAAAACTGAAAAGTGAAAACTAATATGAATATTCAATATAATATTGATGTGATAATTATTTTGAATTTATTTATAAATTTAAAATTTTATCACTGGAATTGATAATAATTTTGGTATAAAACCCACGAAACGATGATGATTGTGATAAATGTGATCACACGATCATAAAAACTAGATACAACACGACACGACACGACACGGTGTAAGTGTGAACCCCCATTTAGCTAATATATTACCAATCCTAATCGATCTAACGTTTGGGAGGAGACCGTTCATAGCGAATGGATCCGGTCAATAAATGCACGTACACGTGAACGTATTAAGTTGAAACCCGCCTTTATGATCAGACGCTTGTTGATAATATATATAATATCCTGGTTAGTGGTTCATAGTTGCAGTGAACCGCGGTCATAGTCACCAATTCACGGTTTATTTATATTAACCTTGCCCAGTAGTACTATCTTTAATCGTGGTTCTGACTTCTGACGCCCAGTCGGCCGAACAAATTGACAATTTTGTGATTTTATAGTCCAAGACTCCAAGAGTCAAACTGTGGAACGTCGAATCCGGCGCCCGCCGCCCGGCATCAAACACTTAACGTTTGAAACATTTTCCTATATATCCGGCAGTCGGCATTTTGATCTTCAGCAGCCACCGGCTAGAGCCCATGCCCCAGAATTCAAATATCGGTGGTTGTCAATAGATTAAAAAATAATAAGGATGTTTGATTTCAGTGTTCGGACGTTCCAAATCTAAACCAAAATTATTCGAGTGTCAATCTGAAGCGAAGATTATAATAAACTTCTCAATATCTATCCTGAGTAGATTACTTTAAAAGTAACTGGTAAGTTGTTTGTTTTAGATTTATTAGTTTGGTTTTATAATATTTATTTTATATATTTTATTAGTGGTTTGATTATGTTTGTGAAGTCTTCAATATTTAAAAATATGAAATACAAATTTGTCATTTGTCATACCTATCCAATCTTTGGTCATTACTGTTTTCATTTAAAATCTGAGAATATCCTATCATAAAAATTAAAAATTTGAAATGATTAATAAGTTAGTTGCTCGCATTAATTTAACTCAAAACAAATTACTTTGTTAGAAATTAATAATTATGAACTTTAAGGCCGGTCTCAGTTCTTACTTTTTGACCATTATATGTTTATCAATCTTATATCTTATATGTTGAATACTTCATTTTTCTAATATTGACTGAGCTTACCTCATTTTAATACCTTTGATGCAAACCATTTGTCAAATTGTTCAAATATAGTATATCAAAAGGTTATTTTTTTTAAATTATGTATGCACCTATAACCTATTACTTACTAGTTGTCTAAACGACTTCACAATTTTTGTGGAATTTCATTGAGATCAAAACTCATTGATTGCTGATAACAATAAAATATATTTTATCAATGGTTATCTTAACAATATTTATGAGAGATAGTTAAATAAACATAACAATCAATTTAAGATTTCCTGCATTCTTTGAATCGACTAATGGTAAGCGTTGATTGATTAAATAACTAAATCAATATTTAATAATATTACAAAATTTACTAAACCAACTCCATAAATAGTAATATTCAATGCCGTGGCGAACTGAAAATTTTCCAGAGCCAAGCTACAAATATCCCAAGTAATAATGCATATTAATGTATTAATATAATATAACTAATTATATTTCAGATCATTATCGACTACCTATTGAGTATATTATATTACATTTACTAGGGTATCCACCGGCTACCACCCACCTCTCTATTTAAGAAAAATCTCAAAAATTACTGTTCGCCACGCCACTGGTGATATTAATTATGTATTTTTAATAAGATTATTTTATCTTGATCATTCAAACTAATAATACACATTATATTTAAATTGCTTTTACTTTTGTTTTAGGATATACAAGTCAGTAAAATTCAAGGTAAAATTATTTATTTTTACTTCATTGAATCATGGAAAATATTGATGAAAATGAACCGTGCACTTCAAACATACCTAATGAAAAAATCACAAATAAGAAAGTAAATTTTGATGTTATGGGAGGTGTTACTGTAAAAAAAATTGAAGAAAAAGATGTTTATGTTGACGATGAAGAAGATGATGTTGACATCGATGAAGACGGTCAAATACAGACAGCCAATATGTGTATATTGGCAGAAAATTCGTTGTGTGATAAAAGAGAAGATGAATGGTTAATTGATGAAGATAGTGATTACTCTCTTGAATCTGATTTAAGTTTCGCAACTTCTAAGGAATGCAAGGAGGATAAAAATACTTATTCAAAATCACTGAATTCAATTGAAAAAATAAAAAACTTGACCTTTGGCTCTAAAATAAATGAACCAATTTATAATGTTAAAGAAACTAAAGACGAATCAGATTTATCATCTCCAGAAATGATTAAACGCCTACAACATTTGACTAATTCAACTTTGAATGAATTATATCGCCCACCACGTTCAAACATCATATCAGGTCGATCATGTTCAACCAGCATACCCAGTCCATCATCTTCAATGAGCATACCTAGTTCATCATCTTCAATCAACTTACCTAGTTCATCATCTTCAATCAACTTACCTGGTTCATCATATTCAAGCAGTATACCTAGTCCATCATCTTCAACCAACTTAGCTAGTAAGTCATCTTCAATGAACTTATCTGGTCCATCTTCTTCAATAAACTTTCCGGGTTCATCATCTTCAATCAACTTACCTGGTCCATCGACTTCAACCAGCATACCTGGTCCATCATCTTCAACTAACTTACCTGATCCATCATCTTCAAAAAACTTACCCGGTCCATCATCTTCAATAAATTTACCTGGTCCATCGAGTTCAACCAGTATACCTGGTCCATCGTGTTCAACCAGTATACCTGGTCCATCATGTTCGACCAGCTTATCTGGTCCACCTTCACATCAATTTCCTAGTTTATTTGATGGCAAAGATTCAGATTCAGATGCTATTAATTTGAGTCAAGAACAAGAAGCACAACTTTTAAGTAATTTTTACCATAAATTATTTTTGAACGAGTGTGGTCAACAAAAGAATAGTGAACTAAATCAAGATATTGAAGTATCAAATTTATTAGATTGTGATTATGTTAAACATTATTTAGAAGCAATCACAAGTTTAAATAATGCTGATGAAGAACCAGAACCCGAAAGAACTGAATATTTTGTAGAAGACCCAGATATTGTTAACCCCGATATAATGTACAATATTGATCTTAATGAATATTATAATGAGTTGGATCTTTTAGCTTTAAAAGTTTTAAAAACACCTGATGATCCAACAGGATTGGTTGAATACAAGCAATTGCCTCCTATTCCTCAAATTGAACAGACACATCGAAAATTTACTGCAAACGAACGTTATAGATTTGCAAATGGTATTTCCGAATGGGAGTATCAAATTGATCGTGATGATTGGAATAAAATAATGGTGAAACGATCTGTAGTATTCACAGCTCATGCTGGATTTAGTATAGCAAACGAAGAGAGCTTATATGTCTTAGCAGATGTAGCTATTGATTATATAAAAAAATTGGCTGTTATTATGAAAAAACATTTTGATATTCAAGCAGATAGCCCATATCCAGATAGTGTTGATCCAATTGATAATAGTCTTCAAGAGGTGAGCTTAATGTTAATATGATATATATTTTATATATTTTAATTGTGTGTGGGCATTAGTCCAATTACAATAGTATTATAATAAAAATACTAAAGCAAGACTTAACAGTTATTGACAGTGTATAATAAAGAACAGCACATAATATTTAAAAAAAAATTACATAAAAAATTGTTCGGTCTTACAAGATTAATTTAAATTAATTAGGTAAAAATAGAGAAAGAGGGTTCTGAGTTAGCAATATACATATACTAAAGGTTCATTCAGTCTATAATCTGTTGATGATGGTAGATACTATCTTTGAACCATAATTTGAGCTTATAGTACTTAAGAACATAATAACAAGTGCTAATATATGCACTAAAAAAACCTTTTGATATGTATTTTAGAACTTTTCTTCACCCAAATAATTAAAAAAATATGTATATAATTTTTTCAAAGAATGAACATTGACTATAAAATATTTAATCGGACACAGGTTTGGTTGCCTATCAGCCATCCAATTTATTTATCAGAAATAATGATTAATAGTGTATGATGACAGTGTACTAAAAACATTTATATTTATAATTAACATTGACATGTTAATATTTGAAACAATAATAGTTTCGTCAAAATTTGAACTTAAAGTGTCTATAAAAAAAACTGTGTTTATACATTTTTAAATACAAAATAATTTCGGAATTTTCGAGATTTTGATGAATTTTGTCAAAATTTGAACTAAATACTTTTTTTTTTTAATTGTTTATCAAAATAAATGTTTACAATCTGTACAAGGGTGCTATATAAGTAAAATGTTTAGTTATATTATAATGAGAAAGAGAAGACATTAGAAGCACAACTAAATACTTATAAAAAAAAAAATTTGCATATTATGGATCTTAAATATTTCTCTTCTACTAGTATTACATCTTTTATATATATAACCTTGTATTTAATATTCAAACAACTCTCAACGAAAAAAAATATAAAATTTTAAATGTCTATAATTGGATCTAGGACAATTTGCCGTGGCTATTTCGCTGTGGCCATTTCGCCGTGAGGCCGTTTCGATGTGGTCATTAAATATTTTTGTCGTTATAATAACGCCAAAACCGTATTTTATTATTAAAATTAACATTATCATAAACATACATAAAACCATCATATACAAATATTTCACGACCACAAGTAGATTTTACTTGAGATTCCATTATGTTACCTTATTAATTTACTGCGAGTTGTGTCGCCAGATGAGAACTGATTAAAACTTTATTGCAACAATTGTAATTGTGATCATCGTCATCGAAGGTCATGGGCGATGTGTAGACATTTTAAGATAAGATAAGATAAATACGAAAAATCCAATAATATAACATATTATAACACTATATAGGGTGAATTCAAAGTTAATTTTATGTTTATACACAATTTTTTGACCACGGCGAAATGTCCCTACGGCGAAACGGCTACGGCAAAATGTCCCATTTCGTCTATAATTAGCTCAAACCTAGTCAAAATATTTTCAAAAATGTATCATGTATGGAAAATTATAAAATAAACATTTGGTGAAAATTTCAAGTAGGTACCTACGCATATTAGTTTGTGAACAACAAAATAAGTTAATTATTGTTCTTTGAGAATTTGTTAATTTACGGGTGAATAACCAATTTTTAACTTCAAACTCTCATAAAAAATTTAATTGACTTTCCAGTAAACTTTTTTTTTTTGTTAAATGAATGAACATTTATGGGGAATCTTATTTTAAATTTTCAAATCTTAGATATAAATAGAAAAATTTGAATGAATTTCGAACTCAAATAATTTGAACATTTTTGGATTTTGAAAATTTTGTAAAAAATAATTGTAGATTTACCCTCAACTTTTTTTTAATTTCCCTCCAACAACAACTTTCAAAGAACCTTGTACTAAGTTTTCAAGTTTTTTGAACAAATAAAATCTTTTTATCGACAATATTTATGAGAAAAAAAAATCTTAATTTTCTAATGTTAATAAATGCTTAAAAAACTGTCAAAATATTTTAAAAAGTTGATGGTCTGTTTAAAATGTTAATAATGACATCCAGTGTAAAGTTAATGTATCTACAGTTTTTTTTTTTTTAGAAATGCACCAAAAAAACAATTATTTTTTCAAAAATTAGATTTGTGTAAAAATCTCAGTTTTCCCTTAATTTTATTTTTGATTTTTGACACCTTTGAAAACTTGTGGGGATTTGTTACTTTTGATCCCCCTAAGCCTTAAGTATCAACTAGATTCAATTTCCTACCAGAAAATATGCTGATGTAGAAAATTAAAGCATTTTTACTGCCCCAAAATGTGATGACGAACACAAAAAAAAACACATCATTGTACATTCATCGTTTATTTCAGAATCTAATTCTATAAAATGTATGGTTATTTAATGACAAATGTACTTTGAGGACAACAATTTAAAAAATATTATGACACAAAAATTATTTATTAATTTCAAATGTCGATATTAATAAATTTTTAAGGGGATTGGTGGCCGAGTGTTATTTTAGCCAAAACATTCCAATTTTTCTTCCATCACACTGATATGACCTAGTAATGCGATAATATTTTAAAACTGATTTGGGTTTATTATTATGTCTACTTGAGAACGGTCGGTCCACTTTTCCCAATTTCACCCTCCCCACAACTACATTTATTTTGAATAATTTGAAATTTAAGAATTTTCAAACGTTGATTGTTTAGAATTTGAATCAGAAATCTTAAAATGTGAACTGACCGATCTCAAGTAGACTTCATAACAAATTCAGTTCAGTTTTCTGAAATATTATCTCAGTATTAGGTTGATCAGTAGTTTGGAACAAAATTACAATTGAACATAAATTGTTTACTGTTTACGCGCACTACGCCGAGGATGTGTCTTGTATATACGCGTGTGGAGCGAGCTATTTCTTTTACACACAGTCACACACACTAATGATCACTTACTACACACACATTTACAAGACCGGCATGAAAGCAATTTAATAATTACCTATTTTGAACTGATTAAAAACTGTCTGCCATCCTGAAAACCTTAATTTGAATAAACAATTTTCAATATTTCTTACGGGTGCTTCAGCACCTTTCAACAATTTTAACTTGTGCTTGAGCTCCAGGGCACCTGTGTAAATGGCGCCTATGTGTAATCCAATGTACTTATAAGTTAAGTTGAATATTTATTTTTAATTTAAATTAGTTTATATAATCCTAATATAGGTAGCATTAAATAAATTAGTTATATTTTGACACAAAATAATTACCTAATACCATTAAATCAAATCGAAGTTTTAACAACTGTTTTCAGTGCTTTATCTTACTTACTTTACTGACTTATAATTACAAATTTAATCACCAACAATTTTCAAATTTCTTAAAATTAAAACTAATATTTATGATATATTTTGTTTGTGTTCATGGATTTTTTTAGTATCTCACTAAAATACATTGTATACTAGTAAACATTTTTTTATTTTTGTTGTAGTTTACACATCTCATTATGATTTAAATAGGTAACTACCTAATTATTTTTAAAACAATTTAACAATTTAGTTGCAAAGGTTAACTAATATATACCTCGTCTAAGCTTGATTGAAGGTAACTGAATAACCTAAAAATACCTTTAAAATTTTTAATTAATTTAATCAAATGTATTCTAGTTTTCCCTAGATTTTACTTTACTTAAGAGTTCGTTATACCGACATTTGATGTCTTGGTCTTACAAGTGCGTAACATAGTAAATTGTATGCTAAACATTTATCTCCTTTAATTTTAAATTAGAGTGAATTCACCTCTTATAAAATTTAAAGATAAGATAATTATCTATAGGCAATTTTATTGTCTTTTTATTATATTTGAATTTTAAAGCGAGTTATGAGTATTTTTAAACTGTAAATTGTTTGTTAAATCTGTTGAACATACAATTTGCTATGTTACGCTATTGTTAGACCAAAACAACAAATTTTGGTGTAACGTCCTCTTAATAATTCATACTTTGAAACTTAAATTAAACTTATTAATTACTGATATAATGTATTATTAATTTAAATAAAAACAAATGTAAGTAATAATACATTTAAAAATTAATCAAAGCTTTATGGTTCATTTCAGATTGGTGTAAAAGGTGGTGTTAGAGAACTGATGGATCATTATGAAAATGATGTTTTTGGTAGACGTAACAAGCTTTTAAAGAAATGTCAACATTTAAAAAAGATTATTGATCGACAAATCGTTAATATAACTAAACCACAAAATGTCACTCCTGATGATTTTGAAGAAGAATACTCAACTAACGAAGTAGAAGAAAATGTTTTATCAAAAGAAATGGACACAACAATAGATGAAGAAAAAACTGAAATTGAGTCAGGAATTGAAGAAGTTATAATTGAAACTCAATATTCTACAGATGAAAACATATTCATGGAAACTGAAATCGAGCAGATAGATCCTCTTTATGTTGACAATACATATATTGAAATGAAGATGAATACTGGTTCAAAAAATATTGAAAATATAAAAATTGATGCAATGAATATTAATGATAGAAAGATAAACAATTTAAAACTTCCAGACTCTGATAATTTAAAAAAAATTGATCTTTTAAAACCGTTAGTTTATCCTACAGAATATACTCAATATGGGCATTCTGGTAAAAAGGAAAAACTTACCGAGAACAAACATTCTTGTGCTTCAGAAGGTGATCCTGATCCTCCAAAATCGGAAAAATCATTAGACCTAGGTACTCCAAAAAAGGTAATGAAATACTTATACGCACCAAAAGAAGTATCACCACCAGTGCAGCTAGATGTACCTATTGAAGATGAAAATGATTTTGGACTTGGTAGTATGGCAGATCAATTAGATGAAGATATCAACGATTATGAGACTTCACTCATAGACGAAAATGTCCAAACAATATATGTCCATACAATGTCTGATATTGATGAGGCAATGTCTTTGAATGATGATAATGCTGATAATTATATAGATAATAATGTTCAAATCATTCCTGTGGTTAATGAGAATGATGATTCTGATTCAAACATTGATTATGATATAGTCTCTGTGCATTCTTTTATTTAAGATTTAAATTTATGATGGAAATTCTATTAGTCAGGTATAAAGTTAATATTAATATAACTTATATAACCACTTATTTTAGACCTCGAATATATTATATTTAAAGTTAAATTATTAAATAGCTATTAAGATAAATTTAAAAATATATATAATTACTAGGGCCCAAATATTATATACACTATAAACATATGGAAGACGAAGAAAAAACCATATTCATTAAATTAAAAAACATATATATTGTACCTATTAACTAATTTATATAATTTAACTATACACTGAACTTGTAGAACTCATTGACTCATTGTATTTTGAGTATTCACTCATCTAAATAATAGGTTTTGAACAAAAATACATTTTACATAAGTACATTTTTATTTTTTTATGTTTTAACTACTTAAGACTTGCTTACATTTTATAATTTAAATTCATATCGGTTTTATGGAAAATATATATTCTTGAATCGAAGGGGTTCATCAAAGATTTGAAGACGTCAGTACATATTTAAAGTATACTAAGCTACTACATAGGTTATACACTAGTTTTTTGTTATTGTTCTTGTACTTCCAGTAAATTGTATACTATTATAGTGAGATCTATTGATGAACTATTATCAATTGATTATTCACAATAATTAACCGAAAAGTCAAAGAGTCAATAAATAGGTAAAAATAATTTATATGTAGTATAAACTTAATATTGTTTATTTTTTCAATATATGCATTATATTTTTGAAAATTCTAAAATATACATAATAATTAAAAATGTTTTAAGTATTCCAAAATATACGAAATCAAATTTTATATGCTAACTCATTAAGCTAAGATTCAAACTTATCTTGCCAAGCTTCTTTTTAAACTAATAAAAATAAATGCATATATTTCTGGGCCCTAATAATCACATTAGTATTATGTTTATAGTTCGTAAAAATATGAGACTACAGACTTACACAAAATGTAACCCGAAGAAAAATATAATACATTTTTTAAAACGCGTAAATTAAATAAAAAAAAATTATTTTTTTTATATATTATGTTTTTGCTTTTACATAATATTATTCACTTATTAATGTTTATTTAATTTATTAAGATTTTATGATATAATAATGGTAAAAATAATTCATCTATTAAATATTATGTCTATAATCATTTCACATAACTCATTTCTTATTAAACAATTTTTATCAGTGGTTGGAAAACATTTTTATTTTTCTCTTTTTTTGTAAACATTTTACCTAAAATTGTAGGTACAAGTACACTTTTTTTTTCTCTTACAATATTTTTTAAAAGTTACTTAAATAACAGTATTTCTATTGTAATATATTAATGTTAATAAGAATACTTAAAGTATATAACTATGATTGTAATTTTAATAATCATAACATAATATTTTCCAGAATTTTTGGCGTCGTTATTCATTCCTAGGGCTAATAAAAATTAATTTTAACAATGAAAAACTTCAAAATTTTACTCATCACAGAACAATATGTTTGTATAGAACTATAGACAAACTTAATACTTCAAATAATCTGAATTATCCTACCAGAATAATTCTGTTTTTACAAAAACATTTCAAATTGTTCATTTTTATTTTGTTTTATTTAATTTTTCAAAAGTTTTCCATCCCTGGTTTATATTTTATTATTCTGTACTTTATTTTATACTTACTATGCTGTAGTTGTTTTTTAATTAATATAATATAAAAATGCAATTTGAAATCCATTTATATTTATACATTTTTTAATTGAATTTATTTATTGAAATTCAACACATTTATTGCCAAGTTGTGCCTTAGAGTATGGATGTATCTTATAAAATAAATATAATATAATTGTTGAATTATTATACAACATTATCATCATAACTGTGAAGATCACGGACCAGATGCTACTACTATGCTGCAGTATACATAAGATTTTGTTGGTGGTGTGCAGTATGCTACCACATTATGTTAAGTATAATGTTAAGTCGGTGCTACTGTAAATGCTGCGATGAATATGTTGATGACAGTTATTAGAAACACTCCGAGGACTACATAGTTGTTTAATTTGATGGCATCCACTTTGGTTATCTCATTAGACGTGCCGCTACTGATACAGGCCATGCGACCTTTGAATATGAGAATAGTTCCAACAATCACCTACGACATCAGCCATAAGCAACAGAATAAAACAGTTGAAGTGTACAAAATAATTTCTGTAATGTAGGTATAGGTAATATTAGAAACATTATGCAGGGTGAATAATATTTTTAATAAATACTTATTAAACAGATATATTTTTTTATTATAATTTAAAAATATTAACTGTTAAACTTGAAACATTCCACATTTGCTTAAATTATCATTGTCTATACCTTTTTAAGTTTTAAAAATATTAAGACTAATTTTTAGTTATTATAGTAATTTAAACTATTTTATAAGTTTTGATAAAAATTGTTATGCATGGTCAAAATTCTTGAGAATGGAATAATTACAACTACTATATCCCTCCTAATTTGTTTTATAGCAGTTTAAGAGTATCAAAAATACAAAATATTTTCATTTTATTTAAGTGTTCAAAGTTCAAATTTATCAAAACCATGAGCATATTTTGCAAATTATTTTGTAGTTGAGAATTTATAAAGTTTGCTTTGATTCAAGGCTTGAAAATTTAAAACAAGGTACTTTATACGTTCTGATTGTAATCAAAACATTTCAAAACTACATATTTTTATTTAAAATACATTGAAGTTTTATTTGATGAAGTTGGATGATTACATTAAAAATAACGATTTTAGTCATTTTGTTGTTATATACAAAATTGTTAATTAAAAAATATCTTAAATTCAAATATTATGTAAGTACTAAGTACAATACACAACCATATTTTAAAAATATTTATATTAATTGTTTGCAACGATAACCAATGGTACCATGAAGGCATGAACCTATTAACACCTTTGGACTGTAAATTGTATGTCAATATCTAATTAATTGTTAGAACTTGTAAAATAATTACAACTTAACTTAATTTTACCAATCAATATTATTTTCCTCTATTCCTGGCTGATTGTTAGAAGGTATATATATATTGGTGACTATTGGTTATGTACTGACATGTATTTAATTTTCTTTTTTTTTTTTTGCAAGCATAAGTGCAACCTTCTTTACTATCTATTAATAAACAAAATATTAAATAACTATCTAAAAAAATATACATGACCATCTCGATTTAGAATTCTCATAAATTTTTTTGTTTGATATAATGAATTTATTCATTTAAAAATAGAAAGTATATTTTTTGATAATTTTTAAATTAAATTCTGTAGCATTGAATGTCTTCATTCCACAAACATTTGTTTAAATCTTTTTAAAACATACGCCGGGGTTTCGAGATAAATGTATTAATTTAAAATCTCAATAAAATGTAATGGACCAATCATAGGAAACTAAATTGTGATTAAGATACCATTAACTCACTATCGATTTATTAAATGTTGAGTAACTGTTCATGCTACCCGGAATTTGAGTATTAAAATTCTCTTATCTTCAACTTTGAGAAATTTTGACTGCTATATATTAATACAGTGATCTGACAATTTATTGACAAAACGTTTGCGCTACAAGTAAAATATTAAATGTTTCATTTTTATTTTTTATACTGAATAGAAAATATTTAAAATATAATTAATTACATTTTTTTTTAGAAAAATTCAAATTTTGTAAAATGAATTTTTAGAAAATGTTTCATGGTTATAATTTTCATATTTTTTTTAATAATGTATCAACTTTTGTCAGGTCTTTTTGTTACGCTCTGTTATCTGTATAATAATTAAAAGTCTCCTACCTAGTACCTACCTATATTGAGTTTTGAGTCGATGTACAGTATAGCCTAGATTTTTTTGTCCAAAACGATTGTTATAATTTATAAATAGGATCCAATTTTTAATTTGAATTATTTTGATCTATGGACCGGTCCATCGTATCTCAACAATTAAACGTTTGTTAATTTGTTTTTATAAAATATTAAAGGTATTCAAAAAAAAGCTTAAAACATTTTTGATTTCTTGGTGTCAGAAATATTATGTTTGATTATTAACAGTTTTTATGTATTATGTACATGCACAATAATAATAAAGGGCAACCCAATACATTTTTTTAAATATTGATTATGGAACCAGGTGGGTTGTGCTAATTTATTTGCCTGTTTATATTTAAGATCAATTCAAAACAATTTAAGCCCCTTAAACTTTAACTGCATTTTTGCACATACGCGGCTTTACGTAGGTATGATTACTCGATTTCCCCGTTTTTATATTATAACACCGTATTAAATGTATTATACTCAATATAGTTCATACTTGTAACATGAGGCTGCACGCAATTAGCACCAACAGTAGAACGAAATTCGTAGTGTTAACACCGCGGAACTCGAGTATGTACCGGAGCTGATTAGCGTTGGCTGTGAGCAGTGCAATGTCCATCATCCCCTGCGCCATGTTCTTCTTGGTGTCATACGTAACGTTGCTGACCTTGCTCAACGACCTGGATAACAGACGAGTGGCGAAACGCTTACTATTTTCGTCGTCGTTTTTGCCATCGTCCATCTCCAGATTGGTGTCCACCGCAATTATAGTTTCCGTCATTATTATTGAGTGAAATCTGGTGTATTTCGTCTACGCGATGTGATGAATACAATTTAAGCGTGTGTTATAAAAGTTTCTTATATTACATAGCTGCACTGCATTATTATTGTTATTACTATTGTTGTTGTTGTTGTTGTTGTTAATATATTATAATGGGTCACCGATATACTTATTACGGTCACACAACGCGATGAGATAAAAACAGGATGTGTGGGATACCGCAAGAGATACACCATAATAATGTCTGAGAATCGAATACGACCGACGGTAGTGGCAAACAATAATTTATAATACATAATAATTGTTTTTTATCTCTATATCGAGGACATTGGTATACATTATACAATAATGTGTTAATATAATTTATATACCTATATGCATTATACTTTCCAGTTTTTATAACATGACAACTTTTCGTAAACGTCTCGCATTTATATGTAATTTCTATATATATACATATTATTATTTTTGTCGTTGTTGAAAGTAGTACTTTTATAGTTTTATCACTGGTGTTGGAAGACTCGTTAGTGCCCATGGCAAACCTAGGAAAATGCGCCTTTTTAGCGATTAGAAAATTAAAGCACTATTTTGCGCCCCTGATATAGACACAGTTCGCCATAACCTTGCTACGCCACTGAGTTTTATTAACGTGATCGATATTATTGTTGACTAATTATAATATCCCAAAAAATTGTTGAAATAACTATGTAGTTTGACGGACACTTGGAGGTGCTCAAGCACACCCAGCTGGTTTGCTCAAAAATGTAATTTTTATGATAATTTTTCGTTATTTTAACGATTACTACTAATTGAATGTTATAGATTAATAATTTTATACTAAGGTAGATAGACACATACAATATTATTTTTAAATTAAGAAACAGTTTGTATACTTGGGTGTCTAACTAACAATTTTCTAATGAAATGATAAAAAAAATCATTTTTGGAAAGTAAGGGATTATATTGGATAATTTAAAAAAAATAAAAGTAATAAATTTGTAACCACCTTATATCTATAGATTACGGATCATCCCGGGTTTTAAAAACCCACCCATTTCTTGCAAAAGTAAAAAACTCTCAGTAGTTTACAAAAGCATCGGGAAAAACAAAAAAAAAATAAGAAATAATGGGGATTGTAACGCAAACCGAATTTTGACCAAATGAATTAATTTTTTTTGGTTTAAGTCAAAAACAAACAACCTTAAAAATATTACCAAATGTTTATATTGGTATTTACCAATAGATGATAAAATTTTCAAAATATTTTGACTATTGTTCAGCTATTTATTTTATAGCCATGATAGAAATTTTCAATTTTTTTCAAATATTGATGATATAAATAACTTTACTTGATCAAAAAACTTTAAAATTAATACAAGTTTCACATAACTTCATATTAAGTTCTCAATAGTGTAATTTATAAAAAGCTTGAGCGTAAATTCACCATCATTTTTTTATGATTGTCAGAAGTTAGAATTCATCAAATTAGCAAAGAATTTAAAATTATTTTTCAGTTAAAAATTCATAAAAAATGTTCTTTTCATAGCTTACTTTTGAAAATGTAATAGAAAATTCCTCATAAGTTTTTCTACTTTTATCAAACAAAAAAAGTTTACAGGAAATTCAGATAATTATAATGAGCTCATAAAAATAACGCTAGCGTTTGAAGTCAACATTTTTTAACTTTGGATGATATTCAC
The DNA here is from genome assembly GCA_027563435.1 of Nasonovia ribisnigri. NCBI lineage: Eukaryota > Metazoa > Arthropoda > Insecta > Hemiptera > Aphididae > Nasonovia > Nasonovia ribisnigri. The sequence goes on from JANEHU010000197.1 coordinate 18,419, forward strand.
GGGTGAAATTAACTATTTTTCCTCAATCGATTTTTAGTATTCTATTAAAATTCAAGAACAAATATCTGTGAATACTTGAAATTTTTGTATTAGCATTTTCCATACATGATGAAATTTTCAAAATATTACCGCTCTTTTTGAGCAATTTTTATAGTCACGAGAAATTTTTATTATGTTTTCTTTAATTATTATTGTCAGTAAAAAATTTTTTACTCAGTAACAAACTTGAAAATTTAACATAAGGTTTCTCATGAGTTGTTAGATTGGAATATCAAAAATATTAACCTACATAGGCACAATTTTTTTTAAAAGCATTTGAAGATCAAATGTTGACAGAATTCGTCAAAACCACGAAAATGTGCAATTTATTGTATTATACTTAGTATGACTGAAAATAAATTAAAACAAAGTTTCTCATAAATATTTAATATTTAAAACCGAAAAATCTAAAAATTATATGAACTCAATTTTTCTTTATTGACACCTCAAGTTAAAGTTTGGACGAAATTACAAATTATAAAACTAATAATAACGATGTCAGTTATTTTGTTGTAATTTAAAAATATTTTTTAATGGTACTTGAAACTTTTAAAATAGGTATATCATTATATTTTATACACACAATTTTATCGGAAAATAAATTCAAGCTTCTGTATTAGGTACTAAATACTAATTATAGTATTATAAATTTCTTTAATATCATTAATATTATAAAAAATAGATGCTTAGTAATATATAGACTGACAACCGTCTTTAGCACAGGATCGTTTTTCGTATACAATGATTTTATATTATTGAATTAAAATTTAAGCGGACGCCACACATGCTGTGTTGTCTCCGCCTTACAAATGTACAAAGTGGCAAATTTTACGTTCACAATAATACATTATACTCTGTAAATTCAAAAATTAGAGAGAATGGTCATATATAAAATTTAAGGGTAAGATTATTATGTATGGCATCTTGGGGCTTTTATTGTTATTTATTTTTAAGAAATTAGTTATGACTTATGACCTTTTTGAAACTACATTTTAAAATTATCATAACTTAAAAATAATAATATCAATAAAATCCTATAAGATACCTTTAAATTATAATCTTATCTTTAAATTTCATCATGAGTCAATCCACTCTAATATTTAAATGCACACATTTTATATGATTGTTAATTAATTTTTTTCCTATTATTATTGAAAAATATAACAATATTGTAAATATTTATTTTGCATTGTTATTATTTAGAATATAAATTATAAATATACCTATATTTAATATGACATGAACATTGATAATCATAATAATATAGTCACCCATTATTAATGTTACCACCCCCGAACTTAAATTCATTATTGTAAACCATGATTCATGATTCATGTTAATTTGAGCCTACTAGGAGGTAAGGTTTTTGGATTTTGTTTTTCTATAAATAGCTCAAAAGAGGCTAAATATTCCGAAATTTAGTGTGTATTTGCATATTTATATAGTTAATGCTAATATACATATTTGGGAAAATTTCAAGTCTGTAGTTACCTAATCGTTTTTTAGTTAGGTACAACAAAAAAACAAAATCTATATTGTAAAAAACTTATTTTGCGTAAAAATTTCCATTTCCGTTTTTTCCCCGATCTTTTTGAAAAGTACTTTGCATTTATTTACTTTTAACAGCCCAAAGCACCAACTAGTTCAAATTTTCTATCGGAAACCAAGCTTTAAGTTTAAAATTTTAAATGCTCAAAAAAGGTGATGATATGCTTAGATATATATAAATAATTTAGATACATCAAGGGTGAAAGAAGGCCAATATTATATTTATTTTTAAATAAACTTTATTTTTCAAAAGTACAATCATGTAAGTATCATTAGGTATTTGACTTGAACATTTTTTGTTGGGGAGAAAAGGTGAAAGTGGTAAAGCTAAATATTAGGTTAGTTTTTTCAAATTTGTATCCGGCGACGAACTAACGTCAAATCCAAAACCTGATATGGTTATATTGATCGTGGTTATCAGGAAAACCATGATGACGGATACGTCGTTTAAAATCAAACACTTTCGTTGATCTTTTTCTTTCTTAATGTCCAGCCCTCCAACAACCATGAATATCCCACCAACGAGCACCTATATTGTATAGAACAGAACACATAGTTTACCAGTATATTATATAATATATATAATTATATCTATATCTGCAGCAGTAATATCACAATAAATTTAACAACTTATTTAGAATGTAGGTATATGTACAAGTAACCTGAAAGTTTTACTCGTCCAAAAATAAAAGACGGTCACCATAAGTTGAGAAATATTTATCAGGAAAACAATGTTAGAATATTTGTCATGAGACAATACGATTCCGGATTATTATTTCACTGTCTTAGACTTTCCTTAAAGTAATGTGTTAAAGCTGTTTTGAAAAATAATACAAAAAATATTATTCTTTAAAATATATACAGTTCCTTTATTATGTGATTCTTTTTATATATCATTCCTCAATAGGTTTCTATTCTTAACAATTATATTCTTGAATACTAACTTTCTGTTTGATTATCATTTATTTCTATATTTATATGTTCGAAAATAACAATATACCTAATAATAAATTAATAAGTATTAAAGTACCTAATGTACTGTTTAGTATTTTTTTTAATATAACTACACTTCGACGGTCGACACATAAACCCGAGGGGCAGTGACCCACCCGTAATACACATTATTTTAATATAATAAATGGTCCAGTACTACCATCACCTTTTCTTACTTTTTTATTTTGTATACCTTTACCTATAAACCGTCGAAATGTGATGAACTTGGGAGTACATACTTAATAAAATAAAATGTATGTCGCCTTATATTGTATTGTTTGTCTATTTTTATTTTTTTGTAATCGTTATAATATACATAAAAATATGTCAATTTAAACCGATGGGCGGGACGGACGGCGCGTTGAACGTTGATGTCGGTACGATGCTGGCCAGTCCGGAATCGAAAGCTCCTATTATTATGTTGATCGTGAACACCATAAACGTGCACACGACCGGCACTTGGTTGATGAACAGCGACGATGTCTTGTACTCGATCAAATGGAAACGACAGTCCCGGAGCAGGTTTAGTGATAGAAATATCATTCCCATGAACACCTATAGGACGCGTAGTATTTCAGCAGCAATAATGTCAGAATTGGTCAAACCGATGTAATATAATACAACATAATATATATTATACACTACATTTACACTACTTATAATTTATTTGCGATCTTAAGACATTTTCTCTTAAAAATTATATTTTTGGGCGTCAAAGAATTTCAAACCTAACGGTAAATCTCGCATGTTTCTAATTTTCTACTGAAGGCTATGCCAGGTCTAACGAACATATGTATTGTGTATACATAATAATATTTCATGTATATGTTAGGTATATATATATATATATAGGTGCGCCCACTCACTTGTAAAAATATAGACGTAGCTATCAGTACCAACAGAGGCTTGTAGAACTCGTGTTTCTCACCCACTTGGAGGATGTATTTCAATTGGTTTGCGTTGGCCGTCAGTAAGGCGATGTCCAACATCCCCTGAGCAATGGTTTTTTTGGTCGCATACCTGTTGACGTCTAACGGCTTGGCCTTAAAAAACGAAATTTATAAAATTGTACAGCTTTTCTGTAGGTACCTATAGTGATATATATATTTATTAATATATTATAATGGTTCAAGACGTAATATTTTGGACTCTAAAACCTCTCTACAAAAACTATATAAACTATATAGCTCTTAAAAATGTACTGTATCCCTCTCCTCCTGGACTTTTAACCAAGAAATATTATTATCGCTTACTTATGCAAATCGAAGCATTTGCAATAAAGGTTTTTTGTCAAGGGCAATTTATTAATTATTTTATGTTCAATATTGTCTATTGTCTAGTCGACACATTGGAGAAATCACTATAATGGTGTAGTAGATATGTATAATATCTACAATTTGTTTGTAAAGTCTATCTCACGTAGTGTGCATATATACGTGATGAGTTGTTGCCTGTTGGTATTAATTTATTTATAAACAACGGTACGTCGGCACCTTCCTAATTAATTTGTGTAATTAAAACGTTAAACCTATAATAAGTATAATTATTATACGAATAGTACAAATGTCCCACATTTAAAGAAATTATTGAGTGTGACTATATTATATTGTATATTTTTAATTGCTTAATTTATGCTTAATAGTTTACTTACAAGTTACAATTATAATAACTAATAAGTAGTAAGTAGTATTAGCTGGTATATATTGTATGCGTACGTAGCAGTGTAGTCCATATTATACAACTCAAGGTTTACAATAATATCATAAATCAAAAATATGTCCATATTTATAGTTAGTACAAATCGGTGCAACTTGTTAGCGCATATGAAATATTTAAGCTTTTTAATTATATATTGTCAACCTATTGGTTTCCTCTCTCTGGTCTACGAGCAACATATACAAAACGCATTTTCGCATAATAATTTTTTTTATGTTTTTAAGTAATCTTAAAGTGAAATCACCCATTACAAAAACAAAAGAAAATGATATTTTTAAGGGTATGACATATCGATTGTTCTAAATATTGTCTCAAAACATAATTTAAATGTACCTACAACATTTTTTTGTTTATTTGGAAAGTCGAATACAAAGTCAAATAACACTAGAGTATAAAATCACTTGTATATTCGGCACAGTCCGCAATGTATAAACTATTATTATTTTGTGAATATTAAAATACATTTATAACGTATTAGCGTTAATATATCTTAATGTAAATACCTATTATACCTAAGCTATATAAAAATATAAAATGTAGTTATTGGTGTGGCATGGCATTTGCATTCAGTCACGGAACGTGTTATGAGTATCTACCTATATGCACCGGCCGGTGTCACTATAGTCCCCGGATGGTGACCACCCGGCGTTTTGGTGACAAATCCTTCTCACACATACGAGTGTTTAAACCAACACTTCCCCACAGTAATAGGCTAATTACCTTAGTTGCCAAAGCAAAAAAAAAAAATAAATAATATGTATACCTAGGTAAGATGTTCTCAGTTGAAACCACTATTTTGTAATTAAAATAATAATCCTTGAGAACGTAAGTAAAAACTAAAAAGTTTTATTTTAATAAACTTTATGCTTTTCTGAAAAGTTTTAAAATAGAATCAGGTTGTTCTCTCAACCCTTATTTTTCTGTAGTTGAAAAATCAATATTTATCTAATTTAACTATAGGATTGTGTATAAATAAATATTAAATACTAAAATATAGGTACCTAATGAATACCTCTACTAAAGTTAATAGGTCTATGGAATACCTAATGAATGTATTATTCAAAATATAGGCTTGAAATACATAGGTAACTACCTACCTGCCAAACATTATTATGAATTGTACTGTATTCATACTTTATACAAACAACTTATATTCCTAAGGTCGTCGACCAAAATAAAAAATCTTTTATTTTCTCGTTCTAGATTAGTTTTCGTTTTTATTGTACCTACTTATATAGTTATATAATGGACTTGCAATAATTTATAATTGAATATTATACATAGGTATAGGTACGCAATTCCACATACAAAGATATGTCCCTCAATTTACGATTATAATGGGTTATTGCTGATCATATTCATCATATATACAGTCATACAAGCCTGGAGGGTGGCCGTCGCATAGGAACCAAACCAATTTATACAAACACAAGTACCTATGGTGAGTAAGTTACTCTATACTTTTGTCTATTTGTATATTGAATAAAATGTAAACAAAGACCGGTGATTGTATTCTACTGCCCTTTAATTCAATTGTTACATTGTTTTCGATTAAAGTCATGGACGGTTTGATACATCTTCCGATTAATATAAATAGATAATAAATCAATATTACTTATTGGTTATACTGTCAATAACCATAAATCATAATATATAAGTATATAACCTATCGTATATAACCACTACTATGGTCTATGATTATATTCTATAAGTCTATAACGTATCATCATTTCTGTTTTTAATTGTATCAATTCGGTATTGAAGCATAATATAATAATTAACTTCGACAACCTATTATATATATATTGTTGGTATTTTTAATTGTTACGTTTTCCTAAATTCTGTAAACGAAAACATTTTTTTTATGCATGGCTCATGAGTCATGGTCATGGCCATGACGGAATCATTTTAATCGAATTATTTATTTTATAAATAAAGTAACTATTGACTTGATGATACGGTTTAATGTAATTTTTCTGTATTGTAGGTATTGTTATTTTTTTTCAAATCATGTAATGGTATACCTACGTAATAAATTGCCTTTGTATAAAATACCTAATACAGTTAAAAAAGAGTCGCCAATACAAGAACTAAACAGTTATTGAATATAATTTCCAGTTTGTACAAATTAGGTGTAGAGAAAATAATATACACAAGCAAATATTTAGGTACCTACGTATTTTTTATAATCAACAAAGCCATAATTAAAAAGCAATGGTACCTAATATATGAAATGGCAGTTAGGTACAAATAATGAAATAAATATATACATTGTTTTTAGAATGAATTATTTTTAAAAAGTAAAAAAATGAGTTTAAAAGGACCCCGAAAATATTGAACGCTGGACAAACATTATTTACTATAGTATATATACCAATTTTCCGTAAAAATATCCCTTATACAAAACGCGTGTTTTCGTATCTACTTCAAAGAGAAGTTACGATTGTATACACAAATTAACACAATGTCCTTTGATCAATTTATTTTGTCATCCATTATTACAATTATCAATATCCAATGGTCAATGGACAATGACGAAAGCAGTTCGTTTAAATTGTTCTTATAACGGTGGAAAATGACTTGAACACGATACACATGGACATGGTGAATAATAATTATTATTATAGCCAATAGGACATATTATATAAGTATAGCGATGATCAAACGATGTTCTCAGGTAATTTATGTTTAAAAAAAATTAACGACTTAAAATAGAGAATAATCATTGTAAAATAATATCTATGAGAAAATATAAAATGGATGCATATCGCAATTTAATAATACGCCTAGGTATGCTTAAATAGTATTTAAAAATATTATACAAGTTATTTGTCAGTTACCTACCGACGAATTCGGACTAGGCTAAATAAAATAGATTTGGACTGGCGAGGGTGCAGGTTTGTCCGACTAAATCCGACAGTACGGCGGCTTATACATAAACTCATGGTAGTAATATTAGTAGGTAACTTTCGTCTACAAGTAATAACCAGTAAATTATATTGGCTAATTTTTATAAAATTTTATTTATAAATTTACGTATAATTTACCTATATCTACCTACTATTGAAATATACCTATTTACCGCACGATGTCAACCATGGATAATCGTGTAAAACAATATTAATTATATGTGATGTGCTTACCGTCGTAAAGTTCAAGTCGCCGACTGACATTTTATTTATATATATTTGTAGGTACGATGGAGTATTGCGAGCCGTTTAGATGTGTAACGATGATCGATCTCTATGTGATATGCACCGCCTTAAATGTACATATTATATAGACCTCAGCCTAATATAATATTACAATATTGTGTTATGCCTGCAGACGATAGTGCCTAATTAATAATTAATTTGTATGTGCACAGCAATATTATAATGGCAGTATCGTACGCAGGGACGACCAGTGTGAGCGCTTTTCGACGGAAGACTGTTGCGCTAACCCGAAATGTGTATATAGGTACACCAACGACCAACGAACTGATCTATATTATATTATTATATTGTAGGTATAGGAAAGCCGAAGGTAGGAACCGCGACGACTCGATCTTCGCCGCCCACCGTACTTGGATTATTCACCCATACAATACGAATCTCTATACCTATATGCGCGTTTACTATATACAGTTGTACCTCATAGATTTTATGAATGCAACACTTCTGCAGTAGCGTCTGATTTCCCATTTCCCAATGTCGGTGGGGATTTCGAGAGAACGAATATAATGTTATTTATAGGTATGTATATTGTATATTATTGTTATTACGCGATCCACCCCTCCGAATTTTTGGCACGAAATTTTAAAAACTGCAGCTCATCGATTGTGTTGCAGTTTATAATATACATATACACCCACCTATTGGGGGCTATATACTATATAGTATATATTATATAAATATTAAGTACACGCGGAAAACGCGATTTCCCGAGAGTTCCGCTTTGACGTCGTTATATACGGTCGGCGTGTCCAATCGTCGCTGCATAGCGTATTATTTTGTGGGTACATAATATTATTATCAATGATATTATATACAGGGTGTCTATAGCCACCTTGTGGTTTGTCGGTGTCGATTCGCATTTTCAAATACATATTATATAGTAGGTACCTAGCTACTTATTGAAATGTATTATATTGTTTTCGTAAACGACGTTAATCATATTTTAGATTCTGAGCGCATAGCGATGATTATTGTATTGATTTTATAATGAAGTGTGTTTTCTTTTTCATCACCGTCTATTATCACCGTTTGGGGCAGTCCAACTGCTTCGATTTTCTTCAACAGTATCTTCTTCGATGGGAAAATGAATCTAGTAAGTGCATTCGGGAAGTCAAAATTTAAAATTTCCAATATAGTTTTCAAAAACACCGGGAAAAGCAAAATAAAAATTAAGGAAAAACAGGATTTTTCCGCAAAATCGGTTTTCGACAGATTTGAATTTGATTTTTGGTGTATCTCTAATATTTTACAATATAGGTACACACCTTTTTTTACTCCACGATGGTCTACTAGCATGATGCAATAGATATGTATCATTAAAATTTAAATTTGTGAAATAATAAATATAATAGCCCGTATTTTTAGTTATATTTTACTCACGTTTTTAAATAAATAATTTTTCTCTTTTTAATGCATTTTTTTGAGAACGTTTCAGCCATTTTTAGGCAATAGCCAATAAGTACAGGCATATTTGAAGTTTTTTTCTAAAAATTCGAGTCCTATTATGTAGCTCTACAACTATTCACATCACAAAAAATACAGAATTAGATAGGTAGGTACTGATTTAAAACATATTTATTTATTTACTTGTAAATATACCTATACTAGATTTGTAGGTAACTATAGAATGTTGTGTTCTGGCGTACTGTTACAGCACGTCAACGACCAATTATTATATACCTAATATAATACAATCACGACGGCTAAGGAATACTTTAGTTTTCAAATCCTGACTTTTTTTGCTGATATAGTGTCAAGTGACATAACCTCAAAAATGTTGGTTTTGTTCCGACTAGATAATAGATAAATATATAAGTAAGTACCGAAAATAGCCGATGAAAGGTACCTATTTAAAATGTTTATTTTTTTTATTTTTTCTATCGAATTCCGTTAGTTATTTATTAATAAATGGTTATAAGTCGGCGGTATGTGGGTGAACATAAGACAGCACCCTGTGTATAAAATTTGCTGTGTAAAGCGGAAATTCTTTGCGCCGCCGAGGACGCTGAGGTACGCAGGCCGTGACGTTGGTTAATATAATATTTTTTAGCTATTTTATAGGTACATACAGCAGCCTAGGTACCTACCTAGTACCTACAACCGTTTTATACAATAAACTATAAACTAAATATTAACATTTTTATTACAAATTGACATGAACATTTTTTGCATATAGAGAGAAATCGGAAGAAATAATGGTAGTGCTGGTGCAGATATTGAAGAAACGTGCGTTGGCCACTGACGATTTATGAGTTAGACACGCACTGCTGAATTGACGTAAAATGACGCGTATTTAGAAATTTTTCGAGGGTTGAGGTAATAACAAAAAAAAATTGTCGGCATTCGAATTACATACGTATATTTCATATAATTGTAAATTATTATTTATACTACTAAGTTCGAGATGTGAATATAATTTAGATTAACTTTACCTGAAGAATGTTCAATAATAATTATTAATTACGAAGCCCATTTAAACATGTTTTTATTTTTATGAACAAGCCATTATTTTTTATATTTACAGGTTTTAAGACAAACTATTTATACGAGTGCCTCCCACATCGCATAGATATCTATCATACTGACATAGTTTTAATTATCGCAGTTATCCCACGAAAACGAAAAAGAGTCATCCCCCCCCCCCCATACGATCGTGGAATCGTGGACTCTCTGGCCCATTGACATTCTTAAGGAATCTTTGAGTAGCTACTTTATATCCTGTTGTATACACTGAGCTATCGATGTACCTATTTGATTGGTATATACAGCAGGGGTTACCAAAACGGCGGCTCGAGAACTAATTTTATCTGGTCCGCAAACAAAAGGAAAAAAAAGTAAAAACCGTTAATATTATACGTTCTATCATTTTTTTATTAATTTTTAATCATTTATGTTCGTTGATTTTTGCCGATGTCTAAAATTTTGATGGCTCATGAACAATTTCCAGATTCCTAATGTAACCCTTCAACAGGTTTAATTATAGTGACCCCAGCTATATACAGACCGATACAGTACGCACACATTACTTACTTACTATATTTAGGTACATACTACATACGGACACTGACCAGTTGCTGCTGTTCCTTATTCATATCCACTGGCGGCACATCCGAAGTTATAACCATGGTTCTCCGATGCTCCAGCCGGCCCGCGAGTGGTCGCGGTATATAGGTAGGTAGTTTGAATAGTTTGAAAAAATATGTGTTATTTAAATTGATATTGTCATTCGACAGGCGTACGAGGAAAGTAAAATGAACACGAGATAATAATAAATAATATAGGTATATGGCATAATTACTATAAATCAATTAATAGGTAATTGGTCCGTTTTTACATATAATATAATAATACACCCGAACCAGTGTTTATCAATCGGATTTTTTTTTTTGAAACATGTTCGTAAAAAATACACGACTATCATAGGTATACCTACTGAGTGGGTCGTGAGTCCTATGAGGTTGAAGACCACTTCAGTTGTAGTCGGTGTGGGGCACACCCCGTCCCACGATCGGTAAAATGTAAATATAGTTATTCTGGTAGGTCTACGATCGCAATTATTATTATGCGACGCACACTCGTATTACTTATATACTTGCAATCGTTATACCAGACATTTTTTATCATTATTTTTATAAGCTCGCTTTTAATGTTTAATCGATATCGTCAACACATATTATATGTAAATGTTTTAATAACGTATTTATTATAAAGGCACCAATACGCATAGTACACTCAATGTTAGTATATATAGGTACATGCCTTCTACTATATATTTATATATGATTGTTTAGGTACACAGACACACGGCACATGTACAACACTGTCATAATATTATATGGATATAAATAATACCTATAGACATTATAATATACTAGGTCACGGCAGCCGGTTATAGTTTGATTTGTGTATACAATAGTCAATAATAGATGATAGGTAGTCGACGGGTATATGAATATAATTTATAAATATGTAATAGGTACCTACATATTACATATATTGTAGGTAGATAAAGCATTGTATGTTATATGTCATTGCCTAAATCAAAATTATAAATAAGTATGTTCTAGCCGTTCTATAGACCTATTGGCTGTTACCTACAGCCATACAGCATGCACACACCCTTTAAGCATTAATTCTAATTTGTAAGTTTACTTACAGAGACTACAATACTAAATTAATTAATTTTGTTATATAATTTATTATTCAAGTACTTATCCTGTGGCCATACATGTATACAACCTGTAATTTTCAAATAAGAACTAAAAACTTTCCTACGCCATTTTACTAACATAAATAAATTGTTAGGTACCTATCCAAATATTTTAGATTCTGAGATGATTGATGAATGTACCTATTGGTTTTACAATGATTATCTGTTTTTTTATTTTTTTTTCGAAATAATGCTTTGACTTTCAACTTCAGTAGGTATCTTATTCGATGGGAAAGAGAATTTAGTTGGTGCATTGGCGACGTCAAAATTTTAAAATTTCCAGTAGTTTTCAAAAGCACCGGGAAAAACAAATAACAAGTTAAAGAAAAACGGGAATTTTTACGCAAAATCGATTTTGTTTAACTCTAAAACAAATGACCGTAGGTCCGTAGATACATGAAATGTTCACTGAATATTTATATTAGCATTTTATAGAGATGATGAAATTTTGAAAATATTTTGACTAGTTTTCACCTCTTTACGTATACGTATATTCAGTTTGAAATTTTTTTCTATAAATGTCAATTCAATTTTATTGGTTTGGCAAAAAGCGTGAAAATGTACCTAACACAAGGCTCTTGATATATTGTAACAATAGAAGTTGAAAAATATTAAAAATACATAAGCATACATTTTTTTGATAAGCATTTAAAGTTTGAATTTTGACAAAATGCATCAAACTTAAAATTTTAAAATTTTTTAAATGTTCAACTTTTATAGTTAAGAGTTGAAAATTTAAAACAAGGTTCCAAGTAAATAGATGAATAAATTTATTTATTCACAACAATATCATTAAATATAGGTACTTAGTAATATATCATAGGCTGACTGACCGTCTTCACAGATTTCATGTTTTACGTATACAATGATATTTTACCATTGGAGAATTTCAATTTAACACCATCCATTGCAGTGATCCACTTGTAACCGACTGTACAGCAGAGCGACATCCACTTGTCCGCTTTTTTTTTTATAGAGATGTTGTGTATTAATTCAAATTCAAACTAGTTTCTGAGTTATTGGAATTTTTTACTAATGAATAATGATTATAATTAATAGTCTAAGATAATAGGTTAAGAACATAATGCTGAGAATTTAAGTACCTATAGGTAGGTAATTAATATTAATCCATAACAATTTTATTATATACCTAACTGGTAAAAATTGTACTTTATGCTTATTTTTGTAATACCTATTTAATATTTTATGTGAAAAAAGTAGGTTATAAACTTATAACTGTTTATTATGTAAACTAGATAACTTGCCAAAAATTAAAATCATAATTTTCATTTTAAATTCCAATAGGAAAAACGATCTTGGCCTAGAGATTTCCTTGCTTGATCTGTCGGGTGGTACTACTGAGTACCCACCCTCTCTGTTATATCAACGCTATTCTCCATCAAAAAAATTACTTAATACTGTATAAAATGTTTGTATATATTGGAATTATTCTTTTAATAAAAAAAAAAAAAAAAATTCCAATAGGTATTATTTTTAGTGGTAATGTTAATATATAATATATATATTTGATACAACTCTTTACAGCATTATTCATGAAAACAAAATGTAATAATAAGTATTAAAATATATAATATAATTTATGATTTATGCAAAATAAAAAAAAAAATTGTTGAACTCTAAAATACACGTACTACAACTTTTTATGAAACGTCCAGGTTTATACATTAAAGGTTTTTACGTCAACTCAGATAAATACTGGATAGTAAACGGGAACAAGTTATGAAAAAATAAAAATTGATAATAATAATAATATCAAATTTTTATTGTTGTTAACATTTACAGTTACATAGTATTATAATAATTTATTATAAACACAACATTTCCTCATAAGCTATGGCTGTGATAATAATCGATGACCGCAAACAATTTACCCTATGATTATAATTTATAATAATATAATTTTTTGTATAGTTGGATTATTTACGACAAATTTGTCATACATATAATAATTTTTTATTAAAAATGTTGATCATTTAAACTTTACATCATACAGTATACAAGTAATCTCAAAATGCATAATTTTTTTCAATACATTAATATTATTAATAACTTATACAGTTTAACTAACATGCAAGTATTATTATTATTTCAGTCAATTTAGTCTACAAAATTCAAGATAGAAGTTTAAATTATAAAATTATTTGCAAGTAGTAAAGTCACCACGTTTACAAATTAGTAATTACAAATACGAAAATTAAAATTAAAAACAATTCCATAAAATATACAAAAATATCAATCACGTGGGTACTTATTATTGATACTTGATCTTAAATCTATTTCCAATAATAAAATAGAATGATTTACGATCGATACTTGATATTTATTTATCAAATACAGATTTTTGGCAATAAAAAGTAAGGCTTTTGTAAATTTTTTAATAACAAATTAGTACTTGGAAGTTGATGCTTTAATTAAATTAAATTGAATTCAACATATTTGTATAAAGTTAATACAACATTGCATGTAATGTGGAACTCTAAAGAGATATTAATACTGACTGCAACAGATTAGTACAAATTAATTAATCCAAAATTGGTGAAAAAGTTAAAGATAAAATTTTTAAATTTTTGTGAAACGAAGAAAATATATTATTTAACATTTATAATATATGCACACAAGGTAAATTGGAAAAGTAAAATGACAAAAGCTGTACAACTTATTTTAATGACATAGTTTTAGTATTTTGGCTTTTTATGCATACAATACAATTAATATAAGTAAAATATAAATATGTAACAGTTAAAATTGATAGTGTTCAAAATAAATAAAATATCAGAAAAAAATTGGTCTAATCACTAAATTAATTTAATTTGTGGTATGGTTGATTTATTGGAAAATATTGATTGCAGACTGGCCAACAATATTGTAAATAGCCATAACAAAAACTGAAAAATAAAAATAACGCATTATTATGACAGAAGCTGAAGCAATGTACAATTTCAAAAGTAATTATATATTATATATTTCACCTATGCATCTTAAAAAAGCTTAGAAACTGAGATCTCAATTTTCTACATTGTTTTGGTTCTTGGTGGTTTCAAAATTGAATTGTGAAACATTGTGGAGTTAATAATAATAACTTTAACTTAAAAGTTTAATTTTGTAAATTATAATGCATGGTTGTGTTTATAAAAAATATGTTTTTCTTAAGTTTCAGTCTTTAGATATCTTATTAGATAAATATGATATTTCATACATATATATAATATTCTACCCAAAAATCATTGATACAATGATACTTACAAAATATTTAAATCATAATTATTTTAATGGTGATCTAGATCTTGATCTATCTCTTTTGGCTTGGGCAGCTAAGTCATCCCATTCAGATAAATCATATTTTGAAAGATCTCCATCTTCATCATCATCATCGTCATCATCTTCATCATCATCATCATCATCATTTTCAACAACTCCTTTTGACCACGTTTTATTTCTTCCTCTATCATTGTTATCTTCTTCTCTACCATTTTGACTATTGGAATCTTCGCTTATAGAACCACTACCTCGTTTTTGTTTTTTTTTCTTGCGCCCAAATTCATCATATTCATCGTCAGACTCTTCTCGCCTGACATACTCAACAACTCCTCTGTCATTGTAGCCACCTCCATAACCAGTACGTTCCTCTGGATCAGCAAATTTAGGAGCATTGCACATATTACATTGAGATCGACGTGCCCAATTCACATTGCCACACTTGCTACATTGCCAGTCATCAGCCGAGAACAGCCCTTTACTTTTTTCGGCGGCTGCCTTACCGATTTCAGCACCAGCTTTTTTCTTGACCGGTAAGTCTTCACGTTCCTTATTACATCGGTTACAATGTGTGCGACGAGCAAAGTTTATGTTTGCACATTGAGCATTTGGACAGATCCAGTCACCCTCGCTCATGCGAAATGCTTTACCTGCTGCATCCGCCGCCACGTCCAACGGCAAAACATCCTCGGCTTTTGAGGACATGTCGCTAGCCATTTCAAAAAAATCTATCTTTACCAAATGTCACAAATCGACCGTTACCAATCAATATTAGCTGCAGCTGCTGCACATCGTAGTAATCGTGTAAGCATGAAAGTCGTCGAAATTATTTCTTGAGCATAATATTATTGTTATCATCGGAAGAAGCTAAATCTTGCGTTCGAATTTTTCCACTTGCGTAAATATGTATTCATAAATTACATAAAACCGATATTTTAAGTACGCATACAGAAGGTACGTAAACGGACTGGTTGCAGTCAATGAAGTGCTCGCGTACGAGTTCAACAATAATAGTAATATTTAATTGTAATTAAATTTCAGTTACGTACATTGATATTAATTAATAATACACGCTAAGGACGATTTGAAATCGATGAAATGACTACGATTTTGACGTATTATTTCGGTTGATGAACAGTAACATTATATTACACTCGTCCTTAAACTCTTGAGACCCAAAGTATCATAATTTTATTGTAAATGATAATTTAATAATTATTAGTAGAAAAAAATCTGCGACGGCAGTGTCGGTACTCGGTAGACTATACTCCGGTAGTCCGGTAGTGCACCAGTTACCAAAGTTTTGACGTTCCGGTTACATAGACGAGTGGGAGGGGTCGCGTATCGCGATAACGGCTGACGCCCGACAGTGCAACCACTAGACGAGGGAATTGATAACAAAATACTCTAAGCAAAATATTGTTATTTTTTCAAAATTATTATACAAACCCTACCCTACAACTACTCTACAAGTCGAAATTCGAAATGGTTCCAGTGTTTCACTGTTTCAACGGAGAATCAGCGAGTTGTTCGAATTTCGGGTTTCGATTTTATCGTTGAAAACAAAATGGCAGCAGCTTGCCAGCAATTAGCACAGAAAAATGTTGCTGTACAGAGTGATAAACAAAATTATATGCTCGTACCTATTTTTAAAATTGAATAATGAATTTTTTCAAATTCCAGCGTTTTAGAATTTTCAAGTATACTTAAGTACCATATTTTCTATAATTTAGAGTTTTTCTTTCACCATGTAATAATGTCCTATTATAGTGGTATACAATTTTTTCTCAACCGATCTTTTTGACTGTATTATTGCCATTTTTGACAATTTTGTGTTTCTAAATCAAAGTTTGAACGAGTAGTACCCTAGTTTTTAATATCTGTACCAATAGTTTAACAAAAATGTAAAACAGATGTAGTATAAATTGTATCTAGTATTTATTAAAAAATATAAAATGTTGCGGATAGATTAATATTAAATATTAATGGAAATCGTGGTAAACGGACAATATTGGTCCCCGTCTAAAAATGCCGTATGCGGACAATCTAACCCCAAATCCCCGTCAGTGTTGTAGTCCAAAAAAAAAATCATGGGTACACTTAATGAATAATGGCCTTAATCATTGTAAAAAATAACTTGGGGGGCTATGCTCCCCACACCCCCCAGTCCCCCAACCATTATTCGGTACTCGTACAATACTTCATCTATTTGTCTACGGGGACTCCCCGTCATAATTAATAATTATATACACAAACAATAATTTACTGGTCCTCAGCCAATTTTTTTCTTGAGACACTGAACCTTTTTTTTTCCAGCATTACAATTCATTAATTTAAGTTACGTATCACTAAGTATAGAATTTATAAAGCAACAATAACAGAATTTGAATAACAATATATTTGAAACGTCAACCACTGATTTTTCCACCATATCTTGAATCTTCTAACGTTTTTGAAAATAATTTTATAAAACCATTAAAACCTATAAATGATAATGAAAAAAAAATATTTTATCTATTTATTAGTCTTAATATAAGCTTTTCAGAAGATGAATTTTTAAATTAGTTGTATAGTCCAAGTATTACTATTAAACATTGAAGAACAAGACAAAAATGAGATGTTGGTATATCCACCACAAGTCTAAAGACCATTCAATGGTATAAAAAATTGAAGTACTTGTGAATATGATCTTCAAAGTTTAAGACGTTTAAGTATATCTAAAAGTTACATAAATCAAAATAATTCTGATTAATGAAAATCATTAAATAGTTAAAATTATTTTAAAAATGACTATCGTTAAAGGAAAAATTGAGGGGAGGGAGCATGGTCGGTGAATCACTCTGTATAGTAAGTTTGTATCATAATAAATTCAAAATAATTCAAAACCTTGGTTGCTAGACCACTGCCGTCGCTGTTATCAGCCCGCTGCGATTAATTCCCACTAGAACTAGGGTTACTGGTTAGCGCAAACGTGCAATATATTATTATGTACAGATGTGCAATAATGCATGTGGTGCACTCGGTGGCCATCGGCGACAACTGCAACAACAACAACAATAAGTACTAACAGACAAGTAGACAACAACAACCGCTCCGCCGCGATCGCGAACCGATCTCGACGCCAAAAGGCAAAAACCGAAAAACAGCGACGCAAATGGCGGGATTGTCGAATCTCCGCCTCGGGACAGATAGATCGCGGATGGGATAAATCCGATCACGTGCGCCACCCGTTTATTATTATTTTTTTTTTCGAAATCCCCGTACGATGAGCATTTACAAAAAGGTCGACTTTTACGAGCTGTGCCGGCTCTGCATGTGCGTAGGCGGCAAGAAACACCATCTATTCAAGAGCAGGGAGAGCAGCGATCGGCAGCTACAGTTCAAACTGAAAAAGTGTATACCCCTGCAGGTGAGTGAACATCGACGTGGAAATTGTACATGGACAATTATTCGTTTAGTTCGCCTTCGAGTAGGTACCTACTTCCTCCTCCTCCCCCGACGAGCAGACTCCAACGGTAGGTAGTAAAAGAAAAAAAAGCCACGGAAAAAATATAAAAACTAAATAAATAAATGTTATATGCGGTGTTCCAATTTTAAGTATTTTTGATCTTTCAATATGTGTGTAAATGGTCCCCTTGAGCATATTTTTCTTACTACTACGCCGCATACATAATACAATCTTTACGGGTATGTTTTAGAACGTACATAAAATAACCCTCAAGACATAATTTATTATGACTATTATTTGAATTGATTATTTCCATTGTTACAATAATATTATTAAAGATACCGAAAAATAAGACTAATCTTAACTCTGAAGATAGATGTGTGAGACCGAAAGTAGTTCATAAAACAGTTTTATCTTAACCCAAGACTTTGGTGTCGTAATGTCAGAGGTAATTGTTTGTAAAATAAAATATAATATTCTCAATGATTTGAAAATATGATATTATGCTGACAGTAGGTAGTTATCATTTTTAAATAACAAGTTTTTTAAATTCATAGTGTAATAGTTTGGTACCTAATAATTTATCGAGATTTCTAATAGAATAATACCTATGTTGTTTTTTTTACTGATTTTTAGATCAAAGAAAATGATACTTTACCAAAAGGAGTATGCGAAAATTGTGTAGCAAAAATGGAAGAATTTTACGATTTTGTAGACCAATGTGTAAATACTGAATCTATGCTAAAAAGTTACTGTGCAACTTTAAGTGTTTCTGATCAAGCAAAATGCCAAGGAAAAGTAAGTTGTTTTTATATTTGTTTTTAAAACGTGATTAGTGGTTAACCACAAGTGACAGGCTCTAAATAATTGCTAGACATTTTGCATCAATCTTGAATTATAATAAATCATATTACCTATACAATAATATAATGTAAAAATGTTAAAAATAATTTGTTTCTTAACAGTTTACTATACCTATAATTTAACAAAAATTTAAGTAATTAAAATCCCTACTCACCATTGTTTTGATTTAAAATCTATATTTTTTTTCAGGTTTATGTACGAGAATCTTTAGAGGATAATTCTGCAAGTACAAAGAAAAATGATAGCTCTGATCATTCATCATCTGCGCTTACAATGCAAAGTCTGTCCAATCTTGTTCAATCTGGTTCAATACAAATAGTAAATGATGTAAACAGTAGTTATCAAGATTTTTGTAAATATGATAATAATATGCAGGTAAGTTATCATTGCTTTTTATTTAAAAAATTGATGATTTATATTTTATTCATCAATTTGTTATCTTACAATAGCAAGTTATAACTAGTACAACTAATGGAGTGGAATCCATGAAGTACAACTATACAGTAGCCAATAATTCAAATCAGTCGGTCCAAACAGATTCATCTAATGAAGAAAATGATGCTAGTGAAAATGTTCAAACTATTTACTCTATACCTGTAAGCATTATAGATTGATCCGTCATAACTGAAAACTGTTATATAGTAAAAAATAATAATTACTGATAAAAAAAACAGTTAGAAGTGTGGGTACACGATATTTTTGTAAACACTTTATACTTTAGTCTATAATACAACACATTATTCTGTTTAACGTAATATTAATTATCAAATCAACATTCATAGATCATGTGGTATGCCACTTTTTCTCAAAAATACTAAAGGTACCAATAGCTGTGTAATGTGTTTTCTATATAGTATAGGTTTTTTTTTTTTAATTTATAGCAAATTGCAACTTATAACTAATATATTAAAAATCACTACAATATTGAGATGTATGATTTTAATTAGATGTTTGTTATTTTTCCAGGACATTCCTGGTTCAGATAAAGAAGATTCTGAAATGAACGTACATTCTTTAAGTTATGTGACTCCATTAACTGTTGAACCAGAGATGCTTCATTTTCAATTTAATAAATCTGAGTGAGTTATTATCAAGTTAATATTTTTAATTAATTAAAAGATATTTTAAGTTATGTTTAGTTACTCCTAATCAATATTTTTTTTTGATTTTGAAGTAATGATCAAGATTCGGATTTGGATAATAGTAAATCTAGTGACAAAACTTATATGAATGGCTTTTTACCAACGGATGGAGCTCTTGCATCATGCACTGCATGTGGGAAAGTATTAGAATCTGAGGAAGAAATTGTTATGCATAGTCAAATGTGCAAAGCTATAAATAATAGAAGTGTTCCTAATTTGACAACAAGAAGTGCAAGAGATATGTTGCCTCCAAGATTTCCTTGTGATATCTGTGAGAAAAAATTTAAAAGAAAAGAGCATTTAATTCAACATAGGAAACTTCATACTGGTAAATATTGTACCTAATAAATAAATATTTTAACCAACTTTTATGATAATTAACACGTTGATTGTCAAGTGACCACCAGCAGTCACTGTAATTCTCAAATTGTATCTTTTGTGACCACTGATGCCCTTA
The DNA here is from genome assembly GCA_027563435.1 of Nasonovia ribisnigri. Lineage (NCBI taxonomy): Eukaryota > Metazoa > Arthropoda > Insecta > Hemiptera > Aphididae > Nasonovia > Nasonovia ribisnigri. The sequence goes on from JANEHU010000197.1 coordinate 39,327, forward strand.
GTTGATCATTACTACCACGCCACATGACAGCTGGCAACCGTAAATTAATATGGTTTTGAATTATTAACTTTTCTATAGTGCGAAAATAATGTACTCAAACCACGCAGTAACATAACAGGAATACTTACAATTTATTTGATCCAATATATATATGTATATATTTTTTTTTAATGGTTTTTCATATAAATTAGTACCTATGTATAAATTAGGAATAATATGGAAAAATATGTTTGGTATGTCAATAATACATATTGTGTAACTGCTGCCGGTCACATAGCAGTCTATGTGTTAATACTTAAGTTGTGTTTGTTGTAGAACCTGTAATATCAAGATATGGTAGTAAAAATATATTTTTATAGTTTATACTTTATTTTATAAATACTTTTCATATTGTACATTTATTTGATTCCCAAACATACAAAATGTGAAAAGTAAATTAATTCATTGTTGATTTACTTTTTTTATCTTTATTCTTAAATCCATGTAATCTGTTTCAATTAAATTACATTTAATAATTATTTCTTCAGGGGAACGACCATACAGCTGTGAGACATGCTCTAAATCATTTAGTCGTAAAGAACATCTTATGCGTCACATGTTGAGTCACACAGGTCAACGATTGTATGGGTGTGATTTGTGTCAAAAACATTTTAGTCGTAAAGATAATCTTCACAAGCATCGAACCACACATGGAGTGACTGGACCTCTTGTCTGTGAAGTTTGTGGTTGGTTTTATATTTTAGAGTTTTTAGATCATTTTTCTGTTGACGATATAAACTTTTAAAGTTCAAATGTTTATTGTATTAGGTAAATCATTTATTGTAAAACACTACTATGATATGCATATGGCAACACATAATGAGGTTGAAGATAATCAGTTACCATATGTGTGTGACTTATGCAAGAAACGCTTTGCTACAAGTCAATTTTTAGTTACTCATCAATTCAAGCATCACACCAAAGGTTATACTAATGATGTTAAATCAAAGTCTGGATCTGTTATTGAAAAATTGAAAAATGAAGTAAATATGCCTATCTATTAAAATTGATTTATTGCTATAAAATTACTTAATTTGTGTTGTATATTTGTAATTTCATATTAAACTTCACTAAATAAATTATTATTATCATAATAACTACCTCTATTATTGTAATAAAAATAAAGTGTATGGTTTAGTTACAGGTTGATATACAAGGGAAGCAAAATCAATTATCTAATGTGCCAAATATAAATTTAAATACATATCAAGTATCTTACGAAGATAATAATTCGTAAATAATTACTAAAAGGTCTAAAGCCCAAAATGTTCAGGTTTTCAGGGTGTAAATTATGGGTTCCTACAAACACTAGTTTTAGATTTTAGTCATATTATTTTGTACTTATATGTTACATTTTTTGTCACATGATCCCAAATTGTATGACTATTGAATGATTGACTCAAATTTTAAGTTATTTTTGTGTAAAATATTTTTTTTTTAATTTTTGGTGGTTTTGCCAATTACTATTTTTTTTTTTATAGAAAATCAAAACATTAGTAAATTTTGTTTACAATTAATTTTAGTGCCTTTAAATTTAAATTATATTTCATGGTACAATATAATCAACTTAAAAAAGAGGACAGATCCTCTAAAAACATATCACATTGTAGATGGTTGAATGTTCCATACATATCCACATTTTGGAGTTTTTTTATGTAATTGTAAAATCCTATTATATTTTTTTTATGTTAATGATAGTAAAAGCATGTACAAAATATACCAAAAAAATATAGGAGAAATGTTATTTTGAAATCCATTAACTTTAAACTGACTGATATAATGCTAAGACAAATTTAGTGAATTGAATTGCTCATTAGAATTTAATATATGTTGTTTTAGATCTATTGTGGTCTTAATTTTTACAATTTTTGTCTAGAAAATTATATTTATAATGTATAACTGAACAATTAAAATTTTTTTTTAATAAATACCTAGCAAATATTAGTTGCCCTTTTTAAAAATCATATAAATCATTTTAAATTGTATAGTTAATTTTTTTATAATCACTGTCTTGGCCATTCCAATAATTAGATTTAATAAAATTTACATTTTAGTTTACATTATTTTTCCCTGAATTAATTGTATTATTTAATTATTTTTGAACACTTAATATAAAATGTAATTGTCAAAATTTGTTTTATTTTTTCTATCTAATAATTTTATGTAACCATCAGGCAGCCACATAATAGTGGATACCTACTGGATAATATTGTCTTTGAATAAAATATTTTATTATGATTAATGTGTGTAATCAAAGTCTATTATTTAACCTGTTTAACTGTATTCCACGACGGCCAGCTATATTCACGATTTAAGATTATTATACTTTACCGGACACGGTTGCGAAACGGTATCGTAGCGAGTTGGTCGCGCCTGCCCAATTCAAGCACCCCTACCAACCATCACTCATCGTATCGTAGCCCGTGGTTACCGCTCTTATATTATGCACACACCACCACGAAACCAGGTACATTATTATTGTTATCATTATGTATGGTTACATCGTACCACCTGTAGTCCGACAAAAGCCCCGAGCCGGAGTCGACGCGCGTTCGCCGCCGTCCGCGGGTCTCTCGGGGACGTTTTGAATTTAGTGCGAGACACTTCGTCTTGTTCGCCCGTGCGGTCCATCGCTTTTATCCGGGAGAGCGATTGATAATCGGACATTGGCACGCGTCGATAAATTTAATATTGTTCCGTGTGTATTGTTAAAGGTATAACACTATACAACCACAACACGCCAGTAAACACCTAAAGGTAACGTTCGCAATTTGTCTGCCTAATCTATACCTTAAATCGTTTTTGGTTTCGAACGTCCACCGGTGTCAAGACTGTCGTCTGCCGCGATGCTGTCTAATCAATCCTGATGCCGCCCGGATGCTGGACTTTTTGGCGACGTGTTGGTTTTAGTCCCGCGGTATAATCAACCACAAATTCAAAATCGGGTAGTTAGGTAAGTTACAGCTGATGTATTAATGTATCATACTTACATTGCTTAGTTGCTTCATAACACTGTGGAGACTTAAATTATTTTCACATGATGTCAGAACAGTGTTTTTACACTTCGAAGCGACGGCCCTCTATGTTAGATACATCGATAAAGTTTTCGATTTTTTCCCAATCAGTTATCGTCTATAATTGTATATAGATATGTACCTATATAAGTTTATAGGATTTAATTTTTTTTTTTTTTTGGGGGGGTGGGAGGGATTATAGAAATCCCTGGTCACTCTACAGTACAATTAATAATAATAATTATATACACACTTACTTTTATTTGCAGTGTGATGGGGGAGGGGTGAACCACTAAAACCGTAAATTTATATATATAATACCCCACTATTTGAGGTATTTGATATTTATTTAAAATTATAATTTTGCGGGACTTCAGGAGGTTTTACCGCTGCTCAATGCACATGTAGGTACTTAATAGCTACTAATAAATAAAAATACAAATGAAAATATTTGTTATGACTTATGACTCAGGAGTAAATTGAGTAAATTATAATAATACCTACTCGTAAATTTTGTAGTTTTTAATTCTTGTATGACACTGACTTAGTGACTTAAATTATTACTCCACGGGGTTAAAATTTCCACTCGAAATGTTCACTATTTAAATTCACACGATTATTTCACCTATACTTGTATTCATTCCAAACAACAAGTATGAAAAGTAATATCTAACTAATATAATATTATGTATATTTGTATTTGTACAATTGTACCTATCAGAATTATTTCACAGATCTGTCCATAAGCAACTATTTTAGGAGTTTCTTACATTAAATGATTTTTCCCACTAGGTACATACACATAAATTCTTTAAATTAAATTTGAGTTTATAATTCACAGGTCTGGTCAGAATTGCCAGCTACGTAAAAACACCTGTGATTTGTAAATCTTATTTTATTTTACATAATTAGGTACGTGTATTTCCCTGTGCTCACTTCTATTTTTTTTCAACTGATGATGAGTTTATTCAAATTTTCAAGTACCTATCTATAGTTAATAAGATCATATTTTTAAATATAATGTACTTAAATTCTTATACCATACTCAATGTATTTTAAAACTAAAACACATCCATAACAACGACATGCTTGACAACTATACTGTCTACCTACAGGCTACAGCTGAGCGGTACCTACTTTTTTCTTTTAGAAACAGTTGCAACTCCTTCACGGAGTTCCACAAGTCGTGTTAGTATTTTTCCTGTTGAGAGCCAACGTACTTCAGTGTGCAAGATGAGTGATTTTTGTGAGAACTTCTTATCATCCCCACGCACAACTTTTCAAACAAACGTGATGCAACGTTTGTCTGAAGCCGTATGGAAAGGGCACCGGCGGCGGTTATTTAAAGATCATGTTCGAGTATACTATTATCAATACGTACTCAACAATATTACTGTAGTAAAATTAGATATATTTAGAAAAGACGTATCGGGTACTTAGGTGATGGGATTGTAAATTTTGCCAATTTCTCTGCTGTTTCATAACTATATCTACGTCCATGTGGCATGGTATCCAGATTGTAATTTTTTGTTAAAGGAGGGGGGCCTTTATTAAATCTATTTTGCATTTTCAGTAACGTAGGTAGGTACCTACTATGTGATTTTATTTTGTTAGTTCATAAGTATAATATACGCTGAGAGAGTCACTATTAAGAGTTTAGATAATTGCTTTTCTTTATTGCTGTCTGCTGATATCTTTAATTTAATATCTCAGGTTTTTCTCGATTTCCATGTTTTTCTATATAATCCAGTATTTGTCATTATTATAATAATAGAAAAAACGTATACTCCTATAAATTATTGTACCTAATAACCCTTTTTCAAATATAAGTACTATTATTATAAGTACGCTTTTAGGTAAATGTGTCGCGCGTATAGTACAATTTTTTTTTCTCGGGGCACAACTCGACACTCGTATCACGATAGCATATTTATACAATATACACTCGACCTGTTCATATACTATATGACATACTCACATATAGATACCGTACGTGTGTGTGTGTGTGTTGTTAACGCTATTTGTATGCGAAAGCGATGGCACACGAATTTTTTTAAGTACGAGGTTAGCCGCGGGGTTGGTCCCACATTATAATAGTGCCGACATTCGTGTATAGACGTAGTCGGTCGTACGTGTTGGTAGTGATCGCGTTTGACAGGTGTATAACAACGAACCGACTTATATATACCTATATATATATATATACTTATGTACATATACCCACCGATAATGATGATAATACGATATTTTATTGATTATCTCTGCGAATCGAATAAAGCGCACTCACTTATATTGTTATTATAATATTACACGGACGGCGGTCGCACCTCATAGTGTGTTGTACATACCGCAGACGGCGGGTGCGGTGTGCAGACACTCGTTCCAAGTTCGCATAATTATGTACGCGTATAAGTATATAATAATAATATAATCATCATCATTCTTTTGACTGGCGTATCGTCATTTCCAAAAAAAAACCTTGAACCGAAAACGGCGTAGGTATATCGAGCCGTTTTGTGTCTAATAATTTTGGTTTCTTACCGATTGATTGCGCCGTGACCGCGCGTGTGTCACATCCTCAAATTTCGCGATCGCCATCCGAAGAGCGTTTACCAAGGGTTAAAATTCTGGGAGTGGCGACAAAACGGTTGACTTAACAGAACTCGTGGGCCCCACGCACAACATACCATTATTAGAAGCGATATACCAAGCGAATAGTGTACTACTGTACTTATATAAGGTTATAAGTCAAATCAAGTTTCAAATTTTCGTCGTAAAACCGTTTTTTTTTTTTTTTTTAAATGTATCGTCTAATATATGTGTTTGAAAAACTTGTGTTTCCATAAAAATTTTGTTTGATCAAAAATATATTTACGAATCATACTGTTGTAGCAATACGACAGATATGAATCAATAATCGTACATTTGTATTTTGTGGCGCAATTATATACACATTTTCACGTTTCCAATGGAAAAATCGTTATGATATTACATCGGTATAATCTATTGTTTTTATCGGTAGAATATAAAATATATAAATTATGTGCATACAACTATACACTATACTCGATCATCAATATAATTAATATTTTTGTCGGCATGAGTGACTGAAAATTAAAATTGGACTTTAGAGTGTAAAATTTGATTATTTCGTTATGATAACGCGATGGGAAAAACTATTTCACTGTGGCATTGTGTCACGATATGCTTTTTATGGACATTGGACACATAATATATATTATAGTTTATAACGATTTGTATATATTATAATATGTTATCGGACACACGTAAAAAAAAAAATCGCATGTGAATCGGACACGAATGACACTGCGCCCATTACAATTTTAAATAAAATATAAATTATAATGATAGGTCACAAAACGGCCGAGAGATAACTTTGGCACGCATGTTTTTCAAACAAATACGTTTCGTATCGATGTTTAATATTTCAAAGGATTCGAATTCGCTAAACCGCCTAAACCTAACCCAAGTCATAAGAAACTCAGGGTCAGAGAGGCCAATGTCCAGGCCCAGACGACTTGGGCTGCGTGACCCGTCATACGATGTTGCATTGCATAAAAAAAAAAATAGTGTTTGATTAATTTTGTTTATCATATTATTTTCATATATAATATAATGTAATAAAGTGTATTATACATTACCCGCTACAGTGTTACAACAACCAGAACATACAAATAATATAGTGTTATTCCATTTTTTCAGGTACCTATCTATATATCTATATATACTTAGTTGTGTACACGTATTATGTTGCAGTCCATATACAGTCGTCTAATATTTAAATTGGTCGAAAATAACAAATAAATAAAGTATAAACCTAAAGTTCCGTTATAATTTGTTATATAAATTTACGATATCGGCTGCAGAAAATCGAAATGTAATATTTTATAGAGTTCCCAAACAAAATTGAAATAAAATTAGGTTTTCCAATTTTCATTAATTTCACCCCCTTTTCCTACCATTTTTAAGTGTTTATAACATCTTTCGATTTCGTTACTATAGGTGATGAATAGTTCGTTTTTATTAACACACCACACTTATCTTACAAATAAGATTCAGTTGAAATAGTCGGAGATTTTGAAATTTTCCCCATTTTCCAACCCCTCCCATTTTGAAATGCTCATACAATATACCTTTATTATTTTGATTTTCTCTACAAATGAAAGCATTTATTTTATGAACCCTTACAATAACAGATAGCAAACGCAATGTAAAATTATTATGCTTACTTTTTGATATGAGAGGACTGGAGAAATTGACTCGTCGAAATTTTTAGCAATAATTAATAACTTTTTATCTGTTATATACATTTATAACGTACAATTGTATGAATTTTTTGTTGCATATACATTATAATAACGTGGTGATGGCAGCGATGACTTCGGAAAACGTAAAAGTAATTGCAAGATGTCGGCCGATGAACACAAGGGAACGGGCTTTAAACAGTAAGGTGAGACCGTGGCTTAGTTATGTATTCATACCTGACCCATATAATTTTACAATAAATAAATGTACAAAATATGTATTATAGGCTATTAAAGCTGTAATGAGATTTCGTAGGCGACCATTCTCGACCGCATTATTATAAAAACGATTCCCACGCACCACTGTGACCTATAAACCTAGTAATAGTTAGCATGCCGCCCTAATAGCGTATGAATAGCAAACACGCTGGGCACGCAATTCGCACATCTAACACTAACACCCACCCAACTCACTCTTAACCCCATAGCCGCTGTGCATTGCATTATAATATGCAGTGATTATAATATGCGAAATTTCGTTTTTCAGTGCTGAAAATTAAAGTGATGTACGGTGGGGGGTGGGTGACCCACTGTTTATTATTACACTATATTGCCCTGTGTACAGACAGAAATAGACCGTTGACCGGTTAACTCCGTGGTTCGTGAGATATCGTAATATGATATATATCCTAATTCCTAGGTATCATTAGATACACCGTTTTCCAAACACCAACGTATATCATAGAGTGTAAAACCTACCGATTTCTAGCAACTAGGTAAACTTCTCATAAATACAATTTATTATTTGTTTACCGTTACGCTATTATAATGGTATAATATAAAATATATAATATAGGTAATATATATTATAATAATAAATAGGTAATACAACTATCGGTTTTTGTATTGAGTAAGACAAAAAAAATCGACCTCCATCGTAATGTGTTCTGCATTGTACTTTCAACTTTACATATCTAGTACATACGTGGAGGCGTTTTATAGCACAACAGTATGATTTTTTTTATGTACCGTGTACAACTGTGCGAACTCAGAGTTTTCAATACAATCGCTCGAAGATCAGTGGCGAATTCAGTGCAATCCTACATTTTCATTTATTTTACTGATTTTTTATAAATGTATGGGACCGGACGAAATATGTCATATGTATAATAAAATATATATTATTAGGTATCCATTATGCGAATATCGTAGTTGTGTAACTAAACCTATATCCAGTAAGTTTTTCTAATCAACGTCCCTGAAACGTTTCAGAACGTGGTGTTTATAGACTCGGAGAAATGCACTTGTTCGATCGTCAATCCCACAGACGGTTCGGCGCCGCCGAAAACGTTTACGTTCGACGGTGTTTACGGGCCCGATTCAAACACAGAGCAGATATACAACGACATCGCTTATCCTTTTGTGGAAGTAAGTAATATACTAATATATGTATTAAGTGACGGGATATGGTGAATGGTGATGTCCTGTGGTTTTCCGAAGTTATTTTTCCGATATTATGGTGACACTAATATAATTGCTGTGGGGAGGAGTCAAGGGGTAACAATTTATTGTCCCCCTATATTTTATCGGTTGGCAAAAATATAATTTCCCTCTCTCTCTCAATGACATGCCAATCTTTTTATTAATGATCTCTATTGTATGTACCTACTTAATATTATTTATCAATAGGTACCTACAATTTGATTCTAAAGCATAATATGAGTCTTAAGACTTGTATATAAAAACTGACAATTATAGGTATAATATAGGTAGGTACACAGAATACAAGTATATTTGAACTGTTGGGGAGGGAGGGTTCAGGGTTTAGATTTTTATTAGAAAATTATTTTGCCCACCTCGTTTTTTACCCAGTTACGCCACTAGATAGAGAAATAATCATAACTCGATTAAAGAAAAAAACAGTGAACATCGCGGATGTACGCATTATGTACCAATTAACTAATATTTTATTACGCGTGCGCGTCGCGCTATGATTTATATAGGGCATCTTAGAGGGTTACAACTGTACAGTGTTTGCGTACGGGCAGACTGGATGTGGTAAGAGTTTCTCGATGCAGGGTGTAGACTCACCGCCGAACCAACGCGGTATCATACCCAGAGCCTTTGAGCACGTCTTCGAGGCAATATCCGTCACGGATGACGTAAAGTTTTTGGTGCTCGCATCGTACATTGAGATCTACAACGAGGAAGTGAGAGACCTGTTGAGCACAGACACCAAACGGAGACTTGAGTTGAAGGAGAACCCAGAGAGGGGAGTCTACGTGCACGGTACACATGCGTTATTATATATACATTAATCGTAATGATTATATTCACTTTTACTTTTTTACTTAAATATATCTTGTGTACGTCTACTATATTGTAGAGTTATCGCATCACGCCGTACAAGATGTGAGCGAGTGTCAAAAGCTCATGGAACAGGGTTGGAGGAATAGAGCAACCGGAGCCACGATGATGAACGCAGACTCTTCCAGGAGCCATTCGATTTTCACTATATCCGTGGAAATGATGTCAACGTCGCAAGACGTGGACGACATTAAGGCGATAAAACGAGGGAAACTGAGTCTGGTTGACTTGGCGGGCAGTGAACGTCAAGCGAAAACCGGAGCTTCGGGGGACCGACTCAGGGAAGCTACAAAAATCAATCTCTCTTTGTCGGCCTTGGGCAACGTGATATCAGCCCTGGTGGACGGAAAAGCAAAACACATACCGTACAGGGATTCAAAACTCACCCGATTGCTGCAGGTAAAACTTAATCAACAAGGAAAATGTACATTTCCGTCGGCACTCTCTCGTCGTTTTCTTTTAAAAAATTGTTTGTCGTTGTGTATAGGATTCTCTCGGTGGAAATACGAAAACGCTGATGGTCGCTTGCCTGTCACCCGCCGACAATAACTACGACGAGACCTTGTCGACACTGAGGTACGCCAATCGTGCCAAAAACATATACAACGAACCACACGTAAACGAAGATCCCAAAGACACGATGCTGCGCCAGTATCAAGAACAGATAAAAAAACTCAAAGAACTGCTGGAAGCGTCCACTGCTCAGTTGCCCACGAACGATATTTCTGAAAAAGAAAAATTGCGTCAGGAGTACCAAGATGAAATGGGCAAGCTAAGGGAAAAATACCAAGAAGAATATAATTCCAAGTGTCAGATGCAAGCAGATTTGAAAACGTTGAAAGAGAAGTATGACAAGAACTTGGCTAAGATCTCGAATCAAGTATGTATCGTTTAAGCTGTATATAATTATTTTTCATTTTTTTAAACATTTAGTTTTATTTTAATGTTAAGAGTGAGACGATCGACAAGTGTTTTTATACTAGTGAATAGTGTCTCTATATGGATCACAAAATTGATTTTAAATATCAATTAAAATCGTTGAAAATCATTCAAGAAATCAAAAGTGACATCAAAACTAAATATTTCTATAACGACATAAAAAATATGTTGAAAACGAAAAGATATTGAACCAATAATGTATAATAAAATAACAAATTGTTTTACATTTTTATATAATTTACAAAGAGATTTAAAATGTTTAAAAAAACAATTGAAATTTAAAATTCAACAATAGTCGATATAGGTCTATAATGCTTTTTATATGTAGGTAAGTAATAATGAATAACTAATATTTTGTTTTTTCAGCCGCGCAGAGAACGACAGTTTTCTTGTAATTAAAAATTAAAATTAATCATTAAAATGTAAAATTGATATTTTAAACCCAAAAAAAAAATAATTATGTTCAAAATTTAATTAAAAATCATAGAACAATTAAATTCGATACTGTGCAGTAAAATAAAAATCAAAAATTGTAATATCAATATATTATTTTAAACTTAAATCAGAAAAAAATAAATATCAATAGTTAAAATTGAAATAAAAAATGCAAAAATTATGATGGTAAAATGTATAAACTTATTTAATTAAATTTAACTCGACAAGAAAACGACAAAATTCGATTCTAGTGGTATTTATATTATATTTTGAATGTATTTTAATAATAAATTATGATTACACGGCGTTTTAGATATGCAATTTAGCTACATAACTCTCGTGTCTCTTATTCCGGTATTATAAAGTAAAAAACGCGTATGACGTGCGGTGCGTTTGATTGTTAATACATCAAAATTCTCTGCAAAATCAGTGGCACATGATGTGTATTCGCCATATTAGTATAAAAACGTCGTTTTTGCATATTTTCAGAACGACAGCAATTGCAGGACGTCATCCCCGCAACAGATCGTTGAAAAAGCGTTGAAGAGCAATCGGGTGGAACTGAACTCGTCGCAACAGGAAATACTGAAAAGGTACCTACCCAACTGTTCTACCTGTATTTTATCGTAACACACTGACGCCTCGCCATTATACACCCATTATAAAGTATTACAATTTAATTCGTGGTACCGTGTTTATAATGTATTAGGCTGAAGAAACTCCAAGAGAGTATGGTCGGCGGAGAGCGGGTCAACGACAGAGAGCTCCAGGAACGTCGATCGCGCAAAAAAAAAGCAGCCGAGAGACGGTTGAACGCGTTGGCAAGGGCGCTTGCCACCGTCGAGACCGAAGACGGACCAAACTTGGTGTTGGGAGTGTACGACGATATACAGGAAGAGCTGAGGGCTAAGAACGAGGCGTTGAAGAAGTATAGACAAAAAGTATATTGTAATATAATTCATCATTATGAAACACATACGTGACAGTATAATATATAGGTTATGGTCTGGCCGTCCGGACGAGGCGACTAAATTGAGGATTTATCCATTCCACCGAAACGTCCGAAACATATTAATATAGTTTTTCTGTTTTAATATAAACCGACTCCGCTAACTACTGTTCATATAGTATCTCTAAAATATATATTTCATGCCAATGCTTTAATGTATAAACATTTTAAAAACCAGCCGCTACACGTTTTAGACAGTATTTATAATTTATTGATTTTTTTATTAAAACTATTATTATAGCCTATAGGTAACACAGGTCATTTTGTTAATGTTTGAAAAAATAATCTTTCTAAAATATCTTGATTTATTTGATATTGTATGTATACGTTATATAACAAACTAACTACCTACCAACACTGTTATACCTACCTATTTAATAATTTTAGTGATATTAAATATTTATAAATTATATTAAATTTAAAGCTAGGCGTAATCAAGAGAGCCGGGTGAGTTAATAGCTTGATAGGTATCATGAACAGTAGCCGATAATGGGGGCATCGATAAATGCTCAGTTATATTATTTAATAAAATTTAGTGGATAGAAAAATCTGGCAATAAAAATAAAACCACTTTTAAACCTATTGGTCAATAATATTATACATACCATAAAGTATAAACCTATTACTATGCAAAAATATGGACAACTTATTGTATTCATTTTAAATTAACTTATATTGAATGGCCCAATGCATAAAGTGTATAATGAATGTATATAATATAATTAAATGAATAATGCATATTAATTTATTGTTTATAATATTTTTATTTGATATTTTTTAATTGCGAATTGCGACTTAATCTCAAAAACTGAACATCTGTTATAACTAATATTATTATAATTTATATATTATATTACAAAAATGTTGGTAATACATTTTAACGACCATGCTTAAAATACTCCTTAATAAGTTAAGCTAAGGGATCTAAATATCATAAGCTTCTTATCAGTACAAAAAGAAACTTAAATTAACTTAAAATACTTATATTCTTTAAAAACTCATGAAAATACAAAAAAGTACAAAATAAAATGTATATTATTTGAAGTGTCTGCGGCGTGTGAACTAAATTCCATACCCATTAAAAAAAAGCTGAAGTTGCGTAACGGTTTTACATTTTTGGTTTTCAGCTGAAAGCGTCAGACCGAGAGGTGGCGGACATCCAGAGCGAATTCGAAAACGAGCGAACAGATTACCTGGAAACAATCAGGAAACAGGAGCGACAGATCAAACTGCAGAGTCAAATATTAGAAAAAATCGTGCCAACGCTGTCGAAAGAATGCAATTACAGGTAGGTGCACAGTGCGCGGTTTTCGTGACCGATGGCCGGCAAACGAACACTTTAATAATAATGTATAACACCATCTTTATATAATAAACGGTGAGATATTATTTCTTTCAGCAACTTGGAGAGGCTGAAAGAAGACGCGGAATGGGAGGACGACACGCAGAGTTGGAAACTGCCGGACCTGACGAGGATAAAACTGCCTCCTGCTTCGGGTAAACGCGGGGGTGGGAATTTTTCGGAAGTATTTTATTTTTCATTTTTTAACCTGCAATTATTTCGGTATTCGGATGCGGTAGGTGCGTCGTCTTCGGGCCGCAGACAGTCCGTTAACTCGGTGACCGCTCCGGCTAGATTAGAAAACTCTGAAAATCTGTTGGCGATATATACTTTCCATCCGCTGCAGGTTAAACAATATTAAGTGTTTTACAGTTATACGATAACCGTGCGGTTAACACCCGCCTACATATTATATACACAGTTGCTGCAGCGTGTGCGATTTGTGCTCAATTTTAAATGTCGTTTTTCTTTCTATCAACCGTATGCGCCTGAATAATAATTGTTTTCGCTAATACTATTGCAGGCAAAACACGCTGTACATTAAATATATAACTAATATTTAAAAAGCGTCTCGGCAACGGGACTTTTACTACACTTTTGCATATTATATAGTTATATCTATTTCGTTTACCTACTTAAGTATTCGGCAGCGCTTATACAATATAATTTATTACGCTACCTATATGATTGTGGCTTCATAGCACGCGTCTTTCTTGCATACAATATTATATGATATATAATATAATAGGCACCTTAACACAACCCGCCAACGGTTCGGCGGCGTTTAGCACGTTCGAAAACGGCCGGAGGAAGATGTCTCTGGGCATATTCAACACGCTGGCCGGTCTGTCGTTCGACAAGTCTTCCAGTTCGGACAGCAGTCGGCGGTCGTCGTCACCAGATGTGCCAGTCTACGATCAGGTGAAACGTCCGCGCACGCATCATCACGGTAGTTAAGTCACAATAAGACATTTCGATAAAATATATATTATCCACAATCACGTTTTGTTTGGACATGTTTTTTTTTTTTTTGAAAATATATTTCATCATACAGGTGGCAGCAATTCGTGTGTAGGTATATCGGAAAATGCTGTTTGTTTTATGCGCGTTGCCTGTGCGGGTCACTGGCACGCCGCAACGTTTGGAGTTAAAACGTGTTAATATAACATATTATGTCCAATGTTTCAGAAGTATCAGAAATCGGTGGAAGACGATTTTGCCGGCAATTACTTTAAGCCGAAACGAGCTACTGAGTTGCTGATACAATCTCACGGAGAGTCTGGTAGACCGCTTCATAAATGGAAAGGTATATACTAAGCTATCCATATATGTTATTAAAAAAAAGTGGCGTATTAGGATTAAGAAGAGAACGCTAAGCAAGTTATTCTTCTTTTAAAACTCGGTTAGGTTACTTTAAAATAAAAAAAAAACGACGGTTAATAATTTGTGTCGGAAATTTTCCGGAAAATTATTCAGAAACTGATTTCTAAAAAAAAGTTAGAAGTTGGTTTTTTTTAATAGTTTAAAACTTTAAAATACAAATTTAAAAACCAATGGTTTCTTACAAATTAACGCTTTTTTCTAAATGCAATCTATTACATTATATTGATAATTATCTAGCTAAAATTATTGTTGATGAATGATGAACAATGAATGGTTGATTAATTGAATTGAATCCGTTGGTGATAATGACTGATGGTAAATTGTGTTTTTAAATTTACCGTCAAAAAATTGCATCTACTAACTATCATCGAGATTACCCAGTGGGAGATCATCAGTGTCACATGAAATTGGGATTTTAGCGGTGATTACAAAAATATAACTATGGTTATTGGTTACATTTTGTTTTTAACGGGTTAGATTAGATAATTTCATGTATTCAATTCAACTCGTTAGGTTAATGTTTTAATGTTTTAAAATAGTTATTATGAATTAAAAATTACTAGATAAGTTAAAAAGTTACTTTTAAACTAACGTAACTTTAATGGATCTCTTCACTTTGGATATGTAAAGACTACCGGCTATAGTTATAATAAGCTCATAGATTGTATTACATATCATATACATTCATATTTGTACGTTCCTTATCTCTAAAACAGTGTCGTGATTTTTAAAATTGAATTAATTTTATCAAGATTATATTAGTGTACAACATATAATTTAGTAAATGTGTGCACGGGTGTGCTCTCTCGTCGATTCCGTTTAATAGGATTTTAAATTATAAGATGAGTAGAGGTATTTTATATTTTTCAAATTGTTAAAATGATTCATCCGTATACTTGTATTTAAATAAATGTAGTATATCATGTAAGATGAGTGAATAAAACAGAGACAACAAATATGCTGTCTTATAATTACTTAACATACCTAATAACAATATGTAATTTTATCGAGTAAATATTATTTATATTACTATTATATTAATGTTTTATTATTACAGGACACAGACGCATATCACCAGAAAATATGGTTAAAAAGCCGACGAAATTAGAATCGCTCCTTCCGGTTATCGGCGACCGAAAATTACAAAAAAATACATTGGACAGAATTTAAAAAAATGATCCTAAAAAAATTAAGAATATCTCGCTGTACAAAATAAAAATAAATAATGTTAAACTAAATTGATTCTTATGTTTTCCATCTCGTAAACCGTCGACCAAATGTCATCGGCCAACAGTCTGGGTTGTTCGAACGCGGCGAAATGTCCGCCGTCCTTCATCTCGGTAACTCTGACCAGTTTTTCGAATTTACGACTCAAAAGTGTCTTCAATGCCAACGCTATCGGCATCTCGTTCGGGAAAATAGCACAGGCTGCTGGAACTTTAACCTTGGCCCTGTATACGTACAATATGAAACGAGCATCTTAGAAATCTTATCAATAATTTCTAACACAAACACGTAATGTAAAATACGCATATTGTACATATTGTGATATATACGTACTTTGTATGAGGAAGAGCTCGATATTTGTTACTGGCGTACTCCGAGTACAGGCGCATCGACGTGGTCATTGAACCAGTCACCCAGTATACCATGACGTTGTCCAACAGTTCGTCAGTGTTGAACTTGGACAGGCCACCGTCCGGTTGATTTTTGTAACCCGTGGATGTCCAGGTGGAAAACTTTTCCAAGATGTAAGCTGCCAAGCCGACCGGCGAATCATTCAGAGCGACTCCTACACGCATATAAGCGAGGATTTAGTTGAATTGCAGGGAGAAACTTAAATTTAAATATAGCTTAAACTTGTTTTAATAGGCAAACGAATTCGCATAACCGTTAACCACACCGTCTATTAACGTTTTTAAATAGTTTTGTCATAAATATTACTTATCTATAATTGTGATATAAACAATAATAGGTAGGTACATAAAGCAATTGATTTTTTAATAGATAAAATATAGCCCATGCCATACGGTACAAATATTCAGCGACAATATTCAATTGGCGTGTGCGGTTGATATTTATTATTGGAAGACAATGATAGAACTATATTTTATGAAGCTAACAGTGAAATATCAAAAATGTATTTTACTTTTTAACTATTACCTTTTAATTTGCAGAATAAGTTTTATAAAATAGACACACTTGAATTGCCTCTCATACTTTAGGTGCCTAGTTAACCCACTCGCCTTATTAGTATTCCTCAAAATGACTTCGATAATTTAAATATTATTTTTTCACTTTAAATATTGATTTCATAATTATTGAAAAACGTCCGTTTTTTAGGGATCGATTATCTTTTCATGTTTTCCCACAACCAAGCTCCACTTATAATCGTGTTGATAAAACTATGACTTAAATGGTTTATAACAATCATGTAGTAGATGTATACCACATTTTTTTCGTGATTTGATAAAAAAAAAAAAAAATGTTTATAGCAACGAGGGTAAAATAAAAAAAAACGCACCTGCTGTGTCGGGTTTGGTCATTTGCAAATGCATGTATCCGGATTCTTCGAGGAACCCGAAAAACATCTTGCTCAGCGGATAGGTCCGGGATTTTTCGTTTTCGTTGCTGACGATTATTGAAGGCCAGTACGTTCCCAACGCCAATCGAACGTAATCGGTCAGTGTCAAAGACGTAGTCGACGCACACATGTTCGAATGCATGCCGTATACCCTAAGGAAAAATTAATAATAAATACACATGTAAAAATGTAGTGCATATGACTGTATGTTGAAGTAAATAAATTTATAATTAATTAAGAGGACGCTACACTTGCGTGCGTACTCTCTATTTAGCAAATTGTACGCTCAGCAGATCACGATTAGCTCTGATAGTTTAAAAATTAGAGTGAATTGACCTTTTATAAAATTTAGAAGTAAAAATATTATTAATAAACCTCAAAGGGTTTTTTATATTTTAATTTTAAAGAAAGTTATGAGTATTTAAACATTGTAAATTATTTATACATTTTAAAATATTCATTACTTCCTTTCAAAATTAAAATCTAAAAAAAATATATGAGGTTCACTAGATAATAATCTTACTTTTAAATTATATAAAATTTTACTCACTCTAATTTTTAAACTAACAGAGCTAAGCGTGATTTGCTGAGAGTAAAATTTTCTATGTTATGCGTTTGTAAGACAGAAAGATTGCATGCGGGTGTAGCTCCTTTTTTAAGATTTGGGACTATTATTGTATTAGAAAATAGGCAGTTAAAATAGGCATGCGAATAAACAATATAAACTAATAATACTCTAAAATATTCTGCATTTCTGCAGTTAAAATTATAATGGGGGCTGTGGAGATAGAGGCTTCTTGTATTATAATAATGTGTCAATATGATATCAAAATAATTCAAAATTTAGAAGTTTTCACTTTAAATTTTTTGAAAAATGATAAAAATTAGTACTTAAAAAACAGTGAACAACAAAATTACCTGAATTTTTAAATTGATATAGCTAGTATAGAATTGTGAGCGATATAATTGAGGGTAAAAAAAAAAGGTAAAACGCTCGGTGATCTAGATAAATAGTGGATATAGGTAACTAATTAATATTATAAAATATATATACAAGGATATAATGGTAATATCTAATACACATTTCGTGATCGACACTATAGGTACCGAGCGTCCGCGAAAACAGGGTACACTATATAATTGAATTATTCATAAGTTTGGTGATTGCCTATAGTGTACAAACATATTTTAGATGAATGAAAACACCGACCAGCGTCACTATAGTTCTTGGATGGGTTGCAATCGTACCTCCCCCTTATACAAACAACTAATGGCCATAGTTAACGAGCTTAATATAAAAATAAAAAATAAAAATTACCACCCTTATTACTCAGTACCAACATATTTTTGAATTCTGTTTACGGGAAATGAAGCAAGACTATTGGTCTTTTTCTAGACTATTCATCAGTCTCCCGCAGACAGAATTCTAAAATATGTACCTATAGGGTGAGTAATGTGAGTAACCGAGTTATAGATAGTGACTCAGTTTTCACGTCGATTTGTGATGCACAGGAAATCTCTCACCTGTCGGGGAATAACTTCGAAATCGCTTCCGTTATGACTCCTCCCCAATCGCCGCCCTGGACGTAGAACTTTTCGTGGCCGAGCCTCTCCATGAGCCTGACGAACATTTGGCCCATCTGCGCCGGACCCATGCCGGGCCTGGTGGCCGCGTCCGAAAACCCATAACCCGGTAAAGAGGGCGCTATTACTTCGAACACGAAATTGAAACCGGCAACCGGAGTGGTCAGCATCGGAATGATTTTGTAAAACTCGACGACGGAACCGGGCCACCCGTGCAGCAAGAGCAGCGGAATCGTCCGGACCGAGGTCTGTGCCGGGGGTTTCACGTGTATGAAGTGCAAGTCCAGACCAAAAATGTTGGTCTTGAAATGCGGCAACGAGTTCAGGTACGCCTGTCTGGCGGTCCAATCGTAACGGTTCGACCAGTGGTCAATGATCTTCGCCAAGTGGTCGCCGTTGAAGCCGTACTCGAAATTTACGCTCCGCAACGGCTTTACGAGCGGTCTGGCATTGAACAGCCTGTTCTTTAAGTCTGCGATGACCTAGGGTAAACGAACGTGGGTTACATAATTTATTATATAAACGGCTCTGAGATGACTTGGTATTTGGTAAAGAGCCTCGGTTATGTCGTGCAGTGTATAGACAAACGATTGTATGTCATCACTCATCGTTTAACGTGATGTGATTGGGACCAAGTTTAAGATAAGAAAAACAAACAACCTTGGTACATAAACACAAGTAGTATATCATAAAGAAGATAATAACCCAAGATGTGACTTTATGAAAATCATATTTCAAAACGCTATTTTTATGAAAAAAAAACAAATATTTTTGATTGTTTTAAACTTTTAAATTTTAAAATTTTCATATTTTAAAGGCTATAAATTAAAGCAAACATTTATGCAGTAAAAAAAAAGTTTTTAAGAGTTTTGATTATAAATAATCAATTTATACAATAGCGGTTTGTTTGATATTTGATAAAAGTCATAGGTCAAAGACCAAGTAGTACTTCATTGAAAATTAATTTTATTTAGTGTGTTCCAATATTAATCATAAATTCAATAAAAGCTGCAATTTAAACTCTGAGTACGTATAATAGCTGATAACTGAAAAGTAGGTACCTATAATAAATATTATAACTTTAAATGATGTGCCATCGTTTCGACATTATTTTTGTGAACCATCGTCTTGAGAAAAAAAAAATAAAAGTTTCGTAAAAAAAAAGATTCACATAAAATATCACATAGATTTTTAAATTTCTATTTACTAATAATTTGTTTTAATACTCGATACACAATAATATTAAGTGCAAAATTGTTCACAAAAATAAAGTATTTATAGGTTGTTATTATAGTAATTAAAAAATACTTAAAATTTAGAGTCACATTTTTTTTCGTTTTAAGCATTTGGAAACTAAATTTTGATAAAATATTCGTTAAAATCACGAAAATTTACAAAAATAATGTTGTTGTTAAAAATTGATAAAATGCTCAATTTTTATAGCAAGGGATTGAAAAGTTAATACAACGTTCCTGATAAATAGTTCTTAGTGTTTGTATTGTAACCATAAAATATTAACTAATATAATATAGGTTTTTTTTTTTAAGACCTTTTAAGTTCGAATTTTGATGAAACTTTATATTTTAACGAAGAATAAAGATTTTAGTTATCTTGTTGTAATTTAAAAATATTATTCGTGGTATTTAAATTATTTAACGTTTATTATTATATTTTATACGCATAATAATATTTTAAAATTAAATGTTTTCTGCAAAAATTAATTCAACCTACGCTGTATTATTAGTAAAATATATTACTTTAATACCAATATAGTATAATATATATAGACTGAGTGAGTGCAAACCGTCTTCGCTCAGAAACGTTTTTCGTATACCTATACAACGAAACACACGACACCTAATGCACAGCAAGCTGTACCTACCTATATGCTTGTCCACTTTTTTTTTTTCAAACGAATATTGTATGACTGTATGATTAATGAGTGTAACATTAATCCTTTCAACTAATTATAACGGCAACGTAGAAAAACGTATATCTATCTATATCGCCACAATCGATTTTTGTTGTATTTCAAAAACGAAGAACGGTATACGGTATACCGGTATTACCGTATATATATATCATTCAAACCTATTTTATTGTTTTCTATACATGATTAAAATTTTCAAGATATTTGGACTCCTTTTGAGCATTTGACATTTTGAATATTTTTCTCTCATAAAATATGTCGATAAAATTTTTTTATGTCCCACATGACACCTAATGTACAGCGTAGAGTGGTAAAGTGTATACTCACTTGTCCACCTTTTTAAACGATTTGTGTACCAATTATCACGTCAACTAATAACCTTACGGCACGAAAGCGTATAATAATATAATATAAACTTATAACTTTATAAGTCAGTGGTTCTCGACCTTTTTTGATTCATGTCACCTTTAGCCACTAGAATCAAACACTGCGTCACCCTAACATCACAGTAATAAACAATCTCAACTGTATATTTTAAAATTATTCTTTTATTAAATAAAAAAATACAGTACGCATAAAAATAATAAGTATACACTTTATTTGAGTAGCTGGGTTCAATAAACGTGGTCACTTTAAACCTTAAATTGGTTAATTGTTGATAATGGTAAATATGTTAAGATAAAATAATGATTTTAATTATATTATGAGTATTATATTAGTAAAATGTACTTTCAGCGTTTATCTTTAGTAAATAAAAGTATAAACAGCTTTTATTGTTAAGCAATAAAATAAAAGTAACTTTTTTTGTTAAGTAATAAAATAAAAGTAACTTTTATTCGTATAATAAGCAAATAACACTTTTAAATTATTATTTCATTGTATTCCTTGTCAAAAAAACTATATAGATGAATATGTTTTGCACTAAATCAAGTAGACTAATAAATAATAAAGGTATAAATGTATAATGAAATGAAAAATACATGATACGAACTATTTGAGGTATGCTATTTACATGACAGTGGCGGCAATAAATAACAATATGATTTTTTTTATAAAAATTTCATTATTTTTTATTTTTTTTTGCTTTTCCCGTGGAGATTTCGTGTCACCCCTAAGCTGGGTCCATGTCAGCCTTGGGTGACATATCACCTCGGTTGAGAACCACTGTTATAATATAAGTTATAGGTACATACCACATACCTATTATATTGTACAATATGTGTTTAGATACAATAGATAATATTATTATATAATGTACTGTTGAAATTTCACGATATCACATACTTCTGACGTGACGTTTATCACAAATGGTCGAACTTCTTTGGCATTGCCAAGGTCTTTCGCGCGGCCGGAATCGGATCCCCAATAAACGTCGATGGGCATTGTTTCGGGCTCCACGATGTCGACGGAAATTTTCTGGTAAACGACCAGCGCAAATGCGACCAAGGCGGCCATCAAGTATTTGAATTTTCCCATTTTTCTATAGCGCAGGTCGTGTCCGATATCACTATTCCTGTTTCGTACGCTGCCGGCAGCACACTGACGCGACGAATAGGTAGCGTCGTTATGACTACCTAGGTATAAGGTATATAGGCGGTAAGTGCCTTATATCTTACCTACCTAAAAACTAAAATATTATAGTATAATCAGTGGACGTTATACAGCATACTGTGTATATACAGAGTGTTTCACCAATCACCAAGTCTGTCCACATCAAAAACTAGTTTTCCCCATTTAAAAGTCGTTTTGGACAATCGTTTTGAAACTTAGTACTTCACAAATTAAAAAAAAAAAACTAAAATTGTTGCTTTTGTGGTTTTTTTCAACAGTTAGGATATTATCTGTTATAGAGTTAATATATGTAAATATTTTGAAATTTGAATTGATAATTTCCATTAAGTATTCAAACAGTGATATGCACATTTTAAGGTTTAGATGAGAGGCGGGTAGAGTAGTAAACTATACTTCATATAGGTAATACACACGTTGTTGGCTCTTGGTGGGCGGGTCTATACGAAGACAAAAACAGTGAATCACTCTGTATATAAGCCCATGCGTGTTTGTATTATTTCAACCTCGGCTTACACTGTTGCCGTCTGTTGTCGAGTCCGTGTGATGGCTATAATAATCATGAATAACGCAACAGATAATTTTAGAGTACCTATATAATAGCTATAGTCTTGCAAACAATAATAATGAACATACGGTCATACACGGAGCAACCCTGTATAATACACCGGTCAAATGTTCTTTTTTGTGTTTTTATGTAATTACTATGAAGTTCCTAACTTATATAGTTATATCACTAAATGTTTATAAAAGCATCCATCACTACATGGCAAAATAAAAAAATAAAAGTTACCTATAATTATGTATTTATTTTAAAAGATTTTAAAAACCTAAAAAATCGATTATATTGTAATGTTCTGATAAGTGTTATGGTTTCAATTATATCTACCTACATGTAAAACATTATATTCTTAAAACACAAAAATTAGATAAAAAAATTATTACAGAAACTACACTTCTAAAATCAGTCATTCTGAATGTACTATATACACACAAATGTCATATAGGTTATTGATACATTTTTATTATGTAGGTATTTTAAATAAATAAATATTGTATAGTGATATGTCAGGTAGAAAATAACAACAACTATAATTAATCTATGGTTCCTATGCTGACACTATACTACTATAATATTATGACCGTATATTATCACGTGCCATTATAATATTATCCTCGTTTTTAATTACCTTTATGGTCTATAATCTAAATTATCTGATTATGGATCACCTAGGTTTGTCCGTAACTCGGTGACATATTATAATTAACTAATTCGTTATAGTTAATCATAGGTTTACCTGTATGACTATTGACTGTATAATGTACATAGCAACTGCAACTTACATAACTTTACAAAATTAAATAAAAGTAAAATGCTAATATTGCTTGAAAAAAAGTCCAACCCTATATAAATTAAAATATTATATTTTAAAGCAATAGTTATCTGATGACTCCTGAGTAAATCATTAAAGTAATGATCGTGAATGGAACTCGTTGAGGGTATGCCTATCGCCTTGGCAGTTTGGGGGAGAGGGGGGCTATATAAATCAGGAAAATATTTAACAAGAAAAAAATTGAAATTATTATTTGTTCGGAATGTCATTTCTACAGAATGATATAATTAAGGAATAGATTTTGAAAGAAAATATCTTTGCGTTCAACCAACACGTTTCTTATTTTATTAAAAATTGAGTCGTTTGACGAAATATTTGTTTTATTTATTTTATTATTAAAATATGCTTAAGGGGATTGCAGCAGACGAATTTTTCAAGCGTTTTAGACCAATAAGCGGTAGTAAATTACACATACTTTGGAATGTCCGATTTTAATTTTTTATACATGTATGAACTCTTTGACAAAATATCTAGGTTATTTAGGAAGTCGATTTTCAATTTTCAATTTTAAAAGACCTTAAAATAACGATTTTTTTTTCAAAAATTCCATGAAATAATTACATTACATTTATATTTATTTTGGGCACATCTAATTTTAAATCAAAAAAGTGATTCCTAAAGAGCATAGTCTAAAAGTTTATAAATTCAACCATTTTTTCAAAA
Organism: Nasonovia ribisnigri; assembly: GCA_027563435.1. Taxonomy (NCBI): domain Eukaryota; kingdom Metazoa; phylum Arthropoda; class Insecta; order Hemiptera; family Aphididae; genus Nasonovia; species Nasonovia ribisnigri. Next base: position 63,844 of record JANEHU010000197.1, read on the forward strand.
TTACAATCGGACTTCAGGAAGTATGTTTAATTTACTACCGCTTTTAGTAGTTTTTATAGCATTGCAAACATGAATATATTTCATTTTTCGTAAAGTATTGACATGTGCCTGCGCGTGCGAGAGTTTATTTCGGCGGCGGCTCGCGGCTGCCGACGGGCCGTCATAGATTCTCGGAAAGTCGGAAACAATTAGCCGATAAAGATTATTGGATAGGTATAGAACATTACTAATGGGCAACAATAATAATTATATTTTTCCAAATTTAATACAACCCACATATATTTAAATTTCAAGGAAATACAAAGTATAATAAATAATAATACTACCTATGATTTAAGAATCATTTGATTTCAACTCAACACGCCGATCAATAAGGTTGTCTCTAAGTTTTGTGTTCTTTTTAATTTTTTTTTGAAAAATGGGTAAAGATTGGCGTTATGGGAGAAAAGCTAGACGTAAGTTAAGTGCACCTAAAATAAAAAAACATCGATGGCAAAATTTACAGAATAAAAAAAGTGATATACATAATAACTGCGGTGATCAGGTAATTATAAAATATAAAATTTAGAATAATTTTCTAAAAATTGAAGATTATTCAGACTGTATTCTTATATTTTAATTGCAACAGGAAAATACACATTTACCAGAATCTGAAAATGTTTTGACAGATAACAATATAGAACTTACTACTGTGACTCGGTAAGTAAAACATTTATTATGGATATTATTCAGAGTCGGACTGGCCCGGACCGCTAGTCCGCAATTGCGGACGGGGCCCCGGCTTAATTATGGTAATTGGGGCCCCCTGGTTTTGTACCTACTAATATTTTTATTATTCGTTAATTCGTAGAGTAAATAGAAATACAAAATAAACATTTTTTTTTTTTCAAATCTGGAAATGTATTTTTGTTTACAATTTTGAGATGTTAATTAATTATTAAAATAATAGCATTATCATTAAACGAATTTAATATTATTAAATTTGATACACTTAAATAAAATTTAAATGTCTATATGTATATGTCTATTTATTAAAACACCAATATAAGATGAGAAAAAAAAATAAGAAATCAACATAATAATATTAAATTACAGAAGAATATGATGCGTATATTATAAAAGAAAACATAATATGGAAATATGCATATTTTATTATACCTAGTAGCTTTATGAAGATTGAATATTAAAATAAGTTTATAATATTCGATTTGTTTATAAAAATTTTAAAAATATTACAACTTGCTTAGTATTTGTTTATTCACTCAATATAATAGTTTAACCAAATTAGACTCTTGCATATTTCCCTAGGTACTTACTATAGTTTATACATTAAGCTAGACGCAAGCTATAAGTTATTTAAAACTGGTATAGATCTACTTTTAACATGTTTAAGATATTATACTAATAACTATAAGTATCTAATGTGATGCAAATATGACTGTAGGCAATAGGCATCCACTCTATAGAATAAATACGTGAGTCCATAGACCATGATGTTAAGATATTTTTATCCTCAGGACGTCGTCATATTTTAAATAAACTGAAATTACCTCACCTATCTTGGTATATCCTTCCACAGTTCTACTGAAAAGATATGACCTTGTATCTAATAAATACGAACTATTATGGGACTATAATGAGAGATGAGATAGTTAGGTATGGTCGTATAGATAGGTAGATATTTTGTATAAAATACCTAGGTATTTATTAAATAATTAAAATTTAATGACCTCTGCTTGCAAATATGACGTAACAAGCTATTTTTATATAGAAAAAACAATTTAATTAGCTACTACAGTTATTTATGCTGTAGATTAGCAAAAATCATTTGTTTTTCACCGTAATGTATAATATACTTCCAATAAACAACATTTATTTAGTTATGTAGACTTATCACCAATATTATTTATTGCAGATGCACACCTCCAAAACGATTTGGTTTTTTTATCATAAATACCTAGCTACATAATTTACATAATAGATATATAAGTTGCATAACTTTATTATTATATACAGATTATTATAACTGACACTCTCAATAAAAATAAATATTAAATGAATACTAGTTCTTTCTCTGGCAACTGTTGAACTAAAGTGACCGTGTTTCGGTAAAAATAAATTTCGATTTTTTATAAAAAGATGATCAACGTCCGGGTTGACGGAATTGGTCGCTAGCGGTGGAACACTCCTGGGTCTCGCCAATGACTTTTATTTTTGCTCAACTCTAAAATATATTGTTCAGGAGTGGTAAAACTAAATGCGCTAAAATGTACTGAGTTATACGCTTTAACGCTTATATACGCTTATTTAGTAATACATTTTTTTTTTATTAACTGAAGGTGAATAATAATTATATTTATTTATGTTAATATTAAACACGCAGTACATACTTATTGACTTATTATTATAAACAAGTAAAAATAGAAAATAAAAAAAAATTTAAATTGTAATATTTATATTAAAGTTAATATATTTTTTCACATTATAAATTACAAGCTATAGCAATCTTATTTTTCTTGAGTCTTTTGCAAAGTCATTAAGAACTTCATCTGTTGTTAAAATAATTTCACGATGAATATTTAGTAGTGCTAAACTATTTAATCTGTTTTCTCCAATAGTATTTCTAAGGTATGTCTTAAGTCTTTTTAACGTAGAAAATGACCTTTCACTGCTTGCTGTAGTCACGGGAAGTGTAGCTATTATTTGGAGAAGTTTATAAGTAGATGGAAAACAGTTTTTGATTGTCCTTGTTCTTGCTTGAGTGCTTTTCTTTTCAGATTATTCATAGCGATTACTTATTAGTGGCCTTAATAACTACTAACTAGTAATAACTAGTATTAAACAAACGTTAAACAGTTAAGAATTTAACAGTTACAGACCAACAAACCACACTTGACACTATCACAGTAGAATATAATCAAGACTCGGCAAGTCTCTCAGCAGCACGAATGCACGATAGTACATGGTATAAAAGAATAATAAAATTGATAAAAGTATAAATAGAACAATATTACCCGTCGCTGTTGTCGGGTCATACATACACGCCATAGACATATACATATGTTTATATAATTCTGAGTAGATGTGGGATCGTTCGGTCGTCGGTGCGATAAGCACGCAACGATCACCGAATAGCGTCCCACACTCCCACAGCCGTACATAGAAAATACTAAAATAATATTAAATAATAAATAATAATAAAAATAAAAGTATTAAAATCATACAATAAAAACATTTTTTTTTTTTTAAGGCCAAGGGGGGGGTTTGAACCCCTAAAACCACCCCTGGCTACGCCACTGCCCACACGACTCGTGTAATCGGCGAATATTCGTCAATCGTACTACTTTGCGAGTCGTGTGTGAGGTATTTTTTAATCGTAAAGCACGACGATTATTTTTACTCGCCGAGTCACTCGCGGTTTCCCGTCGGTGTCGGATACAACACGAGTGACTCGTGCTGATAAGAAATTTAAGCTTGGATTTCACCCAAAAATAGAGTATAGACAATTATTTATTGTTAATATCATTATAATATAATTATTATAATATCACTACAGTATAGTACTATAGTAATCGTACCGGGCACGTCATTCCAGTCATTCCACACGAATCGTGCACTTGGCAATCGGCGTCAATATTTAAAATATAATCTTTCATTAAATTAAATTAAATTTTTTTTAACTATTTAAATTTATATACCTTCTTGTGGATTGTATTACTAAAATTTCATCGAAATGGAGTGGTCCAATGAAAAGACATTGGAATTTTTGTCGTTATTATAAAAGGAGTCATTAATTTGGAATCCAAAGGACCCATTGCATAAAAATAGAAATCTTGTCAGTGATGCCTGGAAAAGCATTAAAGACAACTTCAGCGAAGACATTGCAATTGTGGAATTAAAAAAGAAGAAGGATTCGCTTATGGCGGCTTATCGGCCATTGGCTCAAAAGGTGAAAAGCAGCACCAAAACTGGGTCTGGAAGAGATGAAATATACAAACCGAATGGGATCTTTTATGAAGTAATGGCAAACTTTTTACATGGAGTTTATCAACCAAAAACAACAATAAATACAGAGGTATGTAAGCTGTTTTAAATCAATTTATTGTACTATTGTAATACTATAAATTTAGGTACAATGAGATAGTATATAAGATATAACTATATAAGTATTAAGTATAGTTTTCTATTTATTTTTATTTGAAAATTAAACATGAAAAAAAGATACCCTAATACCTATGTCAGTGGCGCCATTTGAGTTTTATAATAGGGGTGCCAAAATTTAAGCAGGCCAATTTTTTTTTCGTCAGGCCACTTTTTTTTTATAAAATAGTAAATACAGATATCGTTTGTGTGCAAGTCACTTGTATGGGGTTAAACTATTGAAGGATAATATATTTTAATGAATTAAAATTATTCATTAATAATTTATTAGCCTTTTGGTATAGATCTAAAAATATTTAGTATATGTAGGTACTAGGTACCTACATTTAATCAACACAATTTATTCCAAATAAAATTAATATATTTATTTATTTATTAACATATTATAATAAATAATACCATACAATATAAATTAGTATTTTAAATTAATTATGCTATTCTAGCTTATACCTTCTAGTTTTTAGTTTAGAAAATATATCTACTGCTTTGTCTAAATCTATTTTGTTAGCATCTTCTTTTTCTACTGCTATGACCATTAAATCACTCAATCGTTTGTCACCCATTGAAGATCTAAGATAAGATTTCACTCTTTTGAGTGAAGAAAAAAATCTTTCATTTGATGCAGTACTCACTGGAAGAGTGTTTATAATTTGAAGTATCTTCAATGTTTCTGAAAATGCTGCTGGTAAGTGGTAGTTTTTTGAGTGTATCAATAATTGAATTTAAATCTGGTTGAATAATATTATTTTGTTGAAGCAACGATTTTGCAGAAGTAAATTCAGATGGAATTTTTAATACATTAATTTTAAAATATTTATAATGATTTAAACAATTTTGTAATTGTAAGCATTCTGCATTGAAATAGTTATTATTATTATAATCAAATATCTGGAATATGTTGAACAAATCTTGGTTTTTTTCAGAAAAACGTAAGTCTATCTGAGTCAGAAACCTGGTAAATAAATATAAAACAGTGTAAATCTCTAGTAAATACAAATAATATTATGTAAATCTAATAGTTAGCATTAAAAATCTAGGTATCCAAATTATAATAAGATTTTCTGAGTGTAGTTTAAATTTTTAAACCAAAGTGCATATATTATATAAAAAAAATACCTCAGCTAGTCATCTTAATGTAATTTTCATTTTTAATAATTTAATAGCTAATTACAGTATATTGTTTCTAATGTTAAAATTAATAATCTCTCGTATCTTTATAAAATATTGATGAGTGAAAGTACTATTATGTACAATATTATTTATTATATTTTAAAATATCAAGATAGCATTCTATAGTAATATTATATTAAATTAATATTTATTTACCTGTCAATAATAGCATAGAAAACTTTGTTTTACATTTTGTGTAGTATTTATGTTTTGAGTTTTTCCCAATGTAGAATCCACTAAGTAGTCATCTAAATTTTTATTAAATGTACAATTTCTCTTTAATCTTGTGTTTCTTATTTCATCATTAGCTAATCCATTTTTTTTAGCAAATAATTTTGACTTATCATAAATTTGAAGGAATATTTCTTCGTTACGGAAACCCTGTAGATCTCTTTTAGTTGATTTGACTAAATGCATAGCATCAGGTAAAAAAATTGAAGTAGATTGTAATTCACGTGATAAACAGTTAACACACTTGAGAATTTTTTTCATAATATTCAATATCATTATAAATTGAGAAGTAGAAATTTCCTCAAGTAATCCACAGGCTCTAGCCGTTTGATCTCCTTGCAAAGTTAAAATAGTCAAAGCTTCTTTAATTTCTGAGTATCTCTGTTTTATTTTTTGTAGCGAGCTATACCAATACGACCATCTGGTTTCTACTAATCTTTCCAAATGTAATACCTTGATTTTTTTATCCTTTTGAATTTTAGTAAAAATAATATTCAGTCACGATTATTCGGTCGTTGCGAACACACGTATTTTGTGTTGTCGCTCGCTTATCTAAAAATGTATGCCGTTTATTACTGATTGTGTTTTTCATTCGCTTATCTAGTAACTGATTTTATTAATACTATATAGTTATATAACTAAAAGTTGTTCCTTAAGTATAGTACCTAAACAAAAATGAATTGTGCAAAGTGTCGAGATGAACTAAACAAGGAAGACGGATTACTTTGTACTGAATGCAATACATGTTTTCATTACTACTGTCAAGGTATGTGTGTCTATTTTAACTTATGTACTTAATGAATATAATTATACAATAAATGAAACTATAAACGAGTTAGATAACCTATATGAGATTAGAACTAATATTGTATCGGATATTATTGACTTAAAATCATTTTTCGTAAATAAAGACGGATTTACTATCTTTCATTTAAATATTAGATCGATCAATAAAAACTTTTCCCAGCTATTAGTCATGTTAAACAATATTATACATTTCATTGATTGTATTATACTTACTGAATGCTGGTTAAGTAACTGTGTTATTAAATTTGAAATTGACGGATTCATTTCATATAGAACTAGTGATAATAATTTTAATCAAAATAGTGGCATTGTAGTTTTTGTAAATAGTAAACATACTGTAAATAATTTCAGTGAGATTATTATTGATAATTGTAATTGTCTAGTATTAAGTTTATGTAGTAATAATGTATCTCGCGAAATAATAGCATTATATAGGGGACACAATAATAATTTTATAAATTTTAAAAATTGTTTAGGCGAATTAATAAGTAGAATTAAAACAAAAAAAATTATAATAATAGGTGACATAAATATTAATATTTCTAAAAATAGTAATGATGAATATAAAACGGATTACCTTAACTTTATGGCACAAATGGGATTTTTTAGTTGCATAAATGAGTATACTAGGGTTAATAATAATAGTTATACAACTATTGATCATATAATTATAAAAAATGGAGACGTTACTAATATTGAACCTATTATCTTAGAATCATATATTACTGATCATTATAGTATCTTGTTAATAGATAATATACAAAATATAAAAAATAATCAAGAAATCAAAAACATTAAAATGAATATAAATATAAAACTGTTAAATTCTCTTTTGATTAACGAAAAGTGGGAAACAATCTTAAATGAATCTGACGTTGATATATGTGCATTTAAATTTCATAATTTACTAAATGATTATATAATTAATTCAAGCACACAAAAAGAAAAAAATACCTCGTCAAATAAACGTAAAATTAAGCCATGGATAACAGATGGTTTAATAAAATCGATTAGGAAAAGGGATAAACTAGGTAAAAGTGTAAAAAATAGACCAAATGATATTCGTTTCTTAAATTACTATAAAAGATATAAGAACAAATTGTGCACATTAATAAGGAACGCAAAAAATGATTATTATAGAAATAGAGTAATGAATATTAATACTGGTGTTAATAATAATAACAATAGTGCTTCTAAACAGGTATGGAACATAATAGGGGAGGTTATCAACAAAAATGTCAAAAGTAGCAATCCCATTTCACAAATTAATCATGAAAATCAACTGATCAATGTCAATACGAACACAAATAAATGTGTTAATATAGTAAATAACTATTTTGCCTCTGTGGGTGAAAAAATTGCAGTACAAATTCAAAGTGATAACGATATACCTAATATAGTAATATAATTAATTCTACAATAAATAATACAGAGAATAAAGATAGCTTTAATAATGATAATTTACATTATTTAAATTTTACGGAGAAAGATATACTATTAATTATTAAAACATTAAAAAAAGGGACATCACCTGGTTTTGATAATATTTCTTCAAATATATTATTACAGATAGCAGACCACATTATTACCTAGTCCAATTACTTATTTAATTAATTTAAGTTTCTCAAAAGGAGTATTTCCACAAATATATAAAAAATCGGTAATTATCCCAATTTACAAAACTGGTGATGCGAGAGAGCCACAAAATTATCGGCCAATCTCGTTGGTATCTGCAATAGCAAAACTCATAGAAAAATGTGCGAAACTTCAGTTGCACAGATTTATTACAGACAAAAATGCTTTAAGTGTCAATCAATACGGTTTTAGACATAATGTGGGATGTCAAGATGCAATTGTGTCTTTATCCAATATAATTTATAAGTCCTTAGATAGAGGTAAAAAATGTTTATGTATATATTTAGATATAGCTAAAGCATTCGACTCTATATCTCATGATTTACTCTTACGTAAACTAAAAATAATAATTTCTGGTATTGGTTCAAATCTTATCTCCTTAACAGACCTCAAACTACTGAAATTAATGGTATTATAAGTGATTCCTGTATTGCTAAATTTGGCATCCCCCAAGGTACAGTGCTAGGACCTATTTTATTCTCAATATATGTGAATGACTTATTAAATTTAGATATAGGAGGTAAAATATTAGCTTTTGCGGATAATACTGCATTGTTTTTTGAAGCTGATACTTGGAAAGAGGTGGAAAAATGTGCTAATAAAGGTCTAACAGTAGTTAGTAAATGGTATGCTAATAACAGTTTAATGCTAAATAAAAAAAAATCAGTTTTTATCCCATTCGCACTATCTAGTCAGAAATTACCAGTTCAAATTATAATTCAATTTCATAATAATAAATGTAAAAACATAAATATAATTAATGAATGTAATAATAATTGTTACCGTATATCTAGAGTAAGTTCGTACAAATATTTAGGTGTAATATTTGATGAAAAATTAAAATGGAAACCTCATATTGATATGCTAATAATACGATTAAGGAAATGCTTTTATATATTTAAAGAACTACGTAGTATATTAGACATCCCGTGACTAAAAATGGTTTACTTTGCGTTAGTTCAGTCTATCTTATTGTATGGCATATTAGTATGGGGCTCTGCTTATAAAAATGTACTTGAACCGCTAAATGTAACACATAGAACTCTTGTCAAAGTAATAACAAAAAATATTTATAATTCCAAAATTAACACAAATACTATATTCCAAAAATTAAAAATATTATCATTGGAACAGTTATACAATAAAAACTCAATTTTAAAAATATATATGAATAAAACAGTTTATGAATCCCTGAATATGTAAAAAAAAAAGGTTTGCATAAAATATTTTACTCGAAAATTATAATAATATATTAGAAAATATGTTTCCAGAAGTATATTGAAATTTTTTAATTGTTATCAAAATGCGTGGGTACAAATTATAATTTGTTTACATATTCCTGTTTTTAAATTAATGATGCAGCCACAGAATAGATTTAATCTATTCTGAGATGCAGCTGCTAATAGTAAGTAACTAGTACCCAGATATTAATAAATAGGTCTAGGGATTTATAGGAGTTTGCATGTTTCTCAATAATCATTCAAAATATAGCCAAGTAATATAGAAATTTGTTTCATAGTACTAGGAGTTAAAAGCAATCATTTTTTTTTTGCATATTTTGCATATTCAGCTTTTTTCTCTTTAAGAGCATATTTTGTTATATTTTTACTTTAAGTGCATATTTCACATTATTTCATATTTTGTTTATAAATTATATTATGTTATAATAATAAAGTTGTATGACAAAGGACATAAACAGCATCCAAAAAGCTAAAGAAATGTTTAACAACCCACATTTGAAAGAAGACTTAGCATTTATTTCTTTCAACTATAGTTTTCATGTATTACACATTTGGAAAAACAAAACATGATGTTATCTGAGTCTATTTCAGACTTCAGTCATAAAAACCGTCAAAGAAAAATTAAAAAAATCTACAACGAGATAAGGGAAAAGCAATTTATAAAAAATTAGTAAACATACTGTCAAAAAACGAAGGATTTCAAATTATTTCTTATATATTAGAAGGAATAGTCAATTCGATGGAAAATCTTGAAGACTATTGGAGGTCAACGACTTAAAATACTATAAATTCGCTCTAATAGCATCTGTTGATGTCGAGCGTTCATTTTCGAGGTACAAAAGTTTGTAAGCAAAAAATCGTCGCTCATTTACATTTGAAAATATACAAAAAATATTAGACACACAATGCATTTCATTTGGGTAGGATTTTAAAAATTATTAAATTACCAATACAAATTAATTTATAATTGAATTTTTTGTTTCTTTTTGTTTTCTTTAAACTTTAAAGGCAAGTTAAAAGAAGAAGAAATTAAAGTAATAAATAGTAATAATTTATAATAGTAAACTACTAAACTAATAAAGTGATAAATTAACTTGTAAATTTTGGTTTTTAATAAAAAATAAAATAATTTTAAGAGCATATTTTAGAATTTTTGTATATTTTTAGAGCATTTTTGATGGTTTTAAGGGCATGCATGCATGCATATTTTAAAGTTTTTCAGAGCATGAAGTCCCTAGCCTAGGGACTATTAATAAATAATACTGGTAATTGAAAAGAAACAATTAAGGGATAAAATAGCCACAATAAAAATTCAAAATAAAAAAAATTGGTATTCTAAATAGGTACCTACCTAGTTCTAGTTATATTTTATGTAGGTTCTTAACCTTCTTTTATACCTATCATAATTAAATTTATCATAACTCATAATCAATAATCATTATCTAGATATAATTAAATATATTTTTTTTTTTGCGCAAAGTGCTAATTACCTGTGTTAATATTATATTTTATATTTTTTGTTAATCAATAAACAAGTAATGACTAAACCATTCATAACTAATAACTATAACTTCTAAAAAACTCCAGCAAGACTTCTAAAGCCTTATAAAATATTAAAATATTAAACTATAATATTGTCAATTGTACAATAATTGCAAGCCACGCCAGTTATTTTTAAAATAATGTAAAATAGTTTAAGAAATGCTCATTCCTTCAAAAACAAAACTTATTATTTAAAAATAAAAATTAATAACTTAAATTTTTAAAAACACTGTTTGTCTTACATAGATGAAATTGGAAGTTGGCATCTTAGGGCGCCTTTAATGAACCATAATGTACAATAATAAGATACAATACTAAGATACCTATGGTCTAATAAATTAGGCTATTACATAATATTATAATGTCAACTTTTTTTAGTCGTTGTCTGCTCATAATAAGCTGTAGTATTTTTCATTTATTACAATCTATAACTGACTGATTTAAATTAGTTTATTTATTATTCTTCATTATTCTTCTAAATTAGGAGTCTTTAGTTTTATTTCCTCAAAATGATTCATAAAGTTTATACTTAAGATAAAAATTGTGAAATATTGTCCTCAAAATATCAAATAAGATTTAAAAACTGTAAAATGTTAAGATATGGTCTAAAAGAATTGGTATTTTTAATCACACTTTCAGTTACATGAAATATATTTTGTGCTTACTTAGCTTACAGTATGTTCTAAAAATGCAACCAAGCCCCAATAATAACACATGGGTTTCAAAAAAAAAAATCTTTGATATAACATCATACTATATGACTCAATAATTAGTCTATAGAATAAAAACATAATTAGCAAACTTAATATATTTAACATTTATATATAGGTATAAAGTTTGTTTTGTTTTCCAGATTTTTTTCATTAGTTTGTTATTTTTACAGGTAACTTTATACCTACTTATCTAAATGATTTAATTCTAAGAATATTTTGATATTAATTTATTATAAGTAGGTACCTGCACTGTGCAGCACCTAGTGCAAATCGGTTTATTTTATATGCCTATTAAGTAAAAATTCTACTTTCATCAGTAGACGGTAATGGTTGGTTGCGTGACAATTTGCTTAAGATAAATTATTTGAGATAGTTGTCTACAAATTCTATCGTATGTTTGATAACTTTATAAGTCCCTTAGTTATAGGAAATAGCATATTTTGCAATCAGTGGCGCAGATCATTTTCTTTTTACAGGGGGCAAACCTAGAAATTTACCACCCGGCACCCATCAATCTACATTATTCATTACGAGTTGTATGAGTTAATCAGTAAAACATTAAATTTACAATATATTATAATTATTAATTATATAACCTTTACCAGTTACTAGAATCCAGCATATAGGTACACACAAACCTACATTTTTAATAATTATTTAAAAATAGTTAGGTCTGTCATCTGCCTTGGTATGATAAATTTAATGTATCATGTGTCTTGACCTCTGGGCCCTGGGGTACTTATATAAAATTATACCTACTAAAAAGTAAAAAGTAATAATTAATAACATTATGTTGTCTTAGACATTTTTGAATTTTTTTTTACTACATACAAAAAAGTAGTTACAAGGCTACAAATATTATTATAAACTAGTAAAATATGTACAATGAATATTTAAATACCTACTACTTAAATTCTAATTGAAACGTAGATAATAGTTATTAGTTATTGAAAATAACTCCTTGACAATATAAGTATCAAAATAAGAAACAAAAACGTCTTACATAATATTAACAAATTACCTCACTCTTTTATTATGATTAGGTTGAAACTACTAATCAAGGCTTACATAAAAATAAATTAAGTATAAATATTTTAATTTTTGTGAATAATTAAAAAAGATAATAATAATATAACGCTAATATTGTACTGTGTTGTTTGTTGTTATCTATTTAACTTTCATTAAAATGTACAAACATTTAATATATTATTTAATATATAACAAATTGTTTTTGGAACTGATCATTCAATATTTTTCTTGAGTTTAACTATTCAAAAAACACAAACTAATTAAAAAAACATTATTATAAGTAATAAATAGTTAAATATTAATACTTTTGTAGACGATTGATGTGGACTCTACATAACGGGCACCCTGTATTCCCTTCATCCATCCACCTCAGTATACA
>JANEHU010000198.1:0-86198 GCA_027563435.1 Nasonovia ribisnigri
TTCGGATGATGAATCTATGTCACAAGAGTCATTAAAAACATATCAAAATTCGTCAAGTTTATTGTGCGTGTATAAGGAATTTTGTTTAAATGGTTTTAAAACCATTTTCCCAAATTTATTTATGCTGATAAAAATTGGCTTCCAGTATCAAGTTGTTCACCCGAAAGATCTTTTTCTAAACTTAAGCTAGTCAAAACACGATTAAGAAGTTCTATGGGAGAAAACCGTTTAGAAGATTTAATACGTATTACCTGTGAATCAGACATAGACATTAATGTAGAAGCAGTTATTGACGACTTTGCTTCAAAAAGTGTAGTTTTAACTAAAGCACTAAAATATTAAGAAAAATATGTATAAAAATATAATTTAATATGTTATAATAATATAAAAATGTTATCTTATTGTGCTAAAATTATTTAGTTACTACTGTTGTTTGAAACGATACCTGTTTTATTTGTAATTAAATGAAGGGGGGTGTGGGGGGCTTTGCCCCCCACGGGTCTGTTTGAAGTTTTTTAGGGGTGGTGGTGTGTTACATTATTTTACCTAGTCTGCCCGACTGTTTTTAAACTACTTCGGCGCCACTGCCTATACCTACTTATACTACTGAATAATAATAGACGTATTCATGTCCGATCGCTTTGGTTTTTGCTGTTATGCATCAACTTTTATTGTCATGATTTGTAAATCTTCATTTGTACAAATTTAATTTTTAGTGAAATATCAAAAATTAAATTTAAGTTACTGACAACAATTAATGAATCCTAGCATATACCTACAAGTAAAACACTAAGACATAGCCGCTTTTTACCTATAATGATTAAACTTTATTGGTATATTAATTATAATTTATTTATACATAACCATATAATTATGTTTACATACAATATTTTTATTTCAGCTAGTTGTTGCACATATATCAAGCCTAATCTGACGAACCACCATAGATTTAGACTAATAGTAAATAGTTGATAGTCAGCATAGGCGTGCGCACAGGGGGTGCCGGGGGTGCCCAGGCACGCCCGGACCCTTCACCAAAAACGACAAGGGCCCTAATTATTAATTAAGTGTACATTTTAAATCTTGAAAAATCCAATTATTATAAAACAGTATTGGTTTTATTTCTTCGAAAAGATAAGAAGTTCTATACTTTTATCGAAAATAATCGTGTGTTTTATAATAATAATATATATATATATATATAATAATATTATTATTATTGTTAGTTAAGTGATCTACTGATAACGGGGTACATAGATAATATGTGGCGTGGTAAACAAGCCGACCCCGCCAATGTGTCACTGTGATATTAAACGTTTTCCGAATACGAGTAAAAATGGATCTAGCATCATGTTGGTTTACAGGCTGTTATGATATTTTAACATCAATATACGATAGTCTATTTTTAACATCCAATGACAAAATTACATACAACGGTTTGCGTTTATGCTTGTGGGCAGTCGGCACTGTCGGCAGTATTCATTGTTCACAGTATATTCTCAATAATCAATTCTTACTATACATTTTCAGTGCCGATATTTTAACGTTTGGTTGTATTGTTGAGTCTTGAGTAATGAGTGTTGTATTTGTAATGTTTGTGTTACCTAAATTAGGCGCTTAGTTTTAACTTTAATGAAGCTTTACTTATAAATTATAATTTAAAATGAGTTCTAAAACAATAAAAAACGGATACCAAAAGCGCAAAGCCAACGAAAAATTAAAGTTAATGAAAGTTGCCAATGATTCAAAACAAAAAAAACTTAGTTTTTTCATCAAAAAAGAGCCAGATGAGTCGTTCATTGAAAATGTCATTGAAGATATCATCAATACTGTACTACTTGAACTTGAGGATAATGATATGTTCATATATTCATCTGAAAAGTCTGCAGGTACCTATATTTTTCATATTTTATTTTATAGTTTAAATTCTTAATATTATTTGTTTTTAGCCTGTTCTATAAAACATGGACATATGATCGATACTGACGATACTGTACATGAAGAGTTAGTAATATCCAATAAAGATCATAATGAAATGTTTAGAGGCTCACGCCAAAAAACTAGTAGTATAATAGTTATAAGTGGTTAGAGTATAGTCCTAGGTTAGATGCTGCCTTTTGCTTTTATTGTAGATGTTTTAATGGAAATGATTATAATGGTAGTCATGTAGATTCTTGTTTTGCTGTAAGTGGTTTTAAGTCTTGGTACCGTGGTCATGAGCGTTTTAAAAAACATCAGCTATCAAAAGTTCATCAAAATGCTACCACTTCATTCCAAAATTTTATTAATTCAAAATCAATTGATTGTAAATTAAATTCTGCACAAACAGTAGTGTTAAAGAAAAATGAAGAAGAGCGTGTTAAAAATAGAAATATCATGAGACGACTTATTGATATTGTGCTTCTTCTTGGTAAAGCTGGTAAACCGTTTCGAGGACATGACGAGAGTTTTTCAAGTAACCAGAAAGGCTTATTTAGAGAAATAGTAGATTTGTTAGCTAGGTATGATGATGTTTTAAAAACACATTTATTAAGTGGCCCAAAAAATGCACAGTATTTGAGTAATCGCATTCAAAATGACCTAATTTCATCATTTCACAGTGTTATGATAAAACAAATTAAATCTAATTTTGATAACTCTTTTATATCATTGATGGCAGACGAAACAAGCGATGTTGGCCACTCTGAGCAATTGTCTGTTGTTGTGCGCTATTTTAATGAGGAGTTAAATAGACCGGTTGAAACATTTGTTGCTCTAAAAAAAATGACTTCAGTTACAGGACAGTCTATTTTTGATTCTATTAACATTGTGTTAGGGATGATCAATAAAGATTGGTCATCTGTTTTGGCAGTTTGTTTTGATGGTGCATCATCAATGTCGGGTCATGTAGGAGGTGTTCAAGCGAAGTGCAAGGAACAAAATAATAAAATTCTTTATGTTCACTGTTATGCACATTGTCTCAATTTAATCCTGATTGATTCAATTTGTGAACATTCTAGTACACCCAACAACAGACTTATATTTAACTTTCTTGGTACAATACAATTTATTTACAATTTTATAGAAGGAAGTCCAATGAGACATGCAGTATTAGAGAAAGTTGCTTTAGAAACAGGATCACACCTAAAATCTTTAAAATCGTGCTCCATTACTCGTTGGGCTTGTAGATCAGAAGCTGTAAGTGCAGTGAAAAATAATTATAGTATATTAATAGTTGCTATTGATGAAATTTGTAAAAACTGTACTGTCCCGTGTATGAAAGCTAAAGGTATTGGTTTACTTCACCAACTTCAAAGTTTTGAATTTCTTTTAGGCTTGCATCTTATGGAACCAATATTGAAAATTATTTTAAAAGTAAGTTCAGGACTTCAGTCTCCTAAACTTGATCTATTAACAGCTATTAATTCTATTCAAGCACTTAAAAATTCATTAATATTTATGAGGAATGATACATTTTTTAAAAACATTTTTGAAGAAGTTACTACCAAATGTATTGATTTAGATATTAATATTCCTACGGTTAAAAGAAAGAAAGTGACTGTGAAATTAGATAATAATTATTCTAATCAATTTTTTTATGATTCCAAGTATGATGAACTCAGGTGTTCTGTATTTAATCCGTTAATAGATAATCTTGTAAATGGTTTAAGCATAAGATTCAATCAAGAGAACTTAGATTTGATTAGTGCTGTGGGAAATTTATTGAAGTTAGAATTAAATAACAGTTTTTCAAATATTTTATCTAAATTATTCAATATATCAATCGATGAACTGGAAACTGAAATTAAAATTCTCAAACATATGCCTGATGTACCAAGTGGTACATCTAGTGAATCTATTTATGTATGGCTAGATTGGTTAAAAGAGAGTGGACGGTTAGACATTTTTAACAATATGTATTTAGTATTAAAAATGTTTACCATAATACCAGTAACAAGTTGCACATGTGAAAGGGTATTTTCCAAATTAAGCATTGTAAAAAATAAACTCAGATGTACTATGTGCCAAGATAGACTAGAATCATTACTACTAATATTCACAGAACAAGAACTAGCATGTAAATTAGATTTTAATGAAATTATTGACGAATTCAAAAATGATGTGCATTTTAAACGTCGATTATCATTATAAGATTAAAGATTGTATATCTCTATATATTTATGTATTGTTATGTAATATGTTTTAGAACAAATAATAATAAAAAAAATATTTTTATTGCATTTAATATCTTTAAACCATTTGTCTGTATCTATAATTATTTTCAAAATTATTGTGGGCCCTAATGTTTAGTGTGCACCCCCGGAACCAAAAGTCTGCGCACGCCTATGGTCTTTATAGTTTTTTTTGCATTGGTCATTTTGTCCATGACAAATTAAATTAAGTTGTGAAGTTGTTTTTAAATTGGTCTTGTGTACTTTCTTGTATTTTCTGTGAAATGGAGGACTCTAAAAAAGGCAGAAAACCAAACTCCACCGACAAACAAAAAAATATGTTAGTAGATTTTATAGTATTTCATCCCGAGTTTGTGTCAGGGAAAAATACTATAAAATCCACTGTAAAACAGAGGCAAAAACTGTGGGAAAACATAGCAAATATGTTGAACAGTGAGGTTGGACCAAATAAATCGTGGAATGAATGGAGAAAGGTAAATATTTATAATAGAAAAAATATATAATTTTAATTTATTATTATTGGAGTTTGGATTTAAAATTAATATAAATAATAAAAAAACATTTTAAATGTAAAAATACTGAGAACTTTTAATATTTACATCTCAAATGCATCAACTTGATTCACTTATCTATCAAAAAATCAGAGCATTTATACCCTCACAAACAATGATGACAGGCAGAAAAAACACATGGCATTGTAATTGATTTTAACAATTATCGATTTGTACTGTAAATATAAAAAAAATTTTGTAATAAATTGATAAATTAACACAACATATTATAAAATAGTAAAAATAATGTTAACCGATTAATATAGAAATTAAATTAATCACATTTTTTTTCAAGAATTACCTTCATATGCAAACCCTACTTATTAACCATACATTGTATTGTTTATATAATATATTACTTATGTTCATATTATGTTTTAACCTCATGTATATTTTTCAGACATGGTGTGATTTAAAAACAAATACAAAAGGGAAAGCTGGTATTATTAGAAAAGAACAAAATAAGACAGGTGGGGGTGAGGTAGATTATAGTGAGTTGAATGAGCTGGAGAAAAAAATTGTTGATGTGTTGGGACCTACTGTAGTGGAAGGACATAATTCAGTTTCTGAAAGTCCAGCAAATATGAATTTTTTGAAAAATAACGTTCTGTAAGTTTTATTTTAACAGTGTTGTAAGATACTAGAGTAAAATTATTCAAATACTTTAAATACTTTTCAAAATATGTTACTGTATATGTACTTGAATACTTTTAAAACATATTTTTTATAAAACAGTATTAAATAGTATTTTCACCTATATTCGCTATTAGTAAGTATCATAGAAAAAAAATTAGTAAGTATTGTAAAAGTTTATCTTAAATATAATTGTCTTACCTGAAATTATTTTTCTAACAAATGTAGTTTGTTTATAATAGGTATATATAATTATATAATATATAATATTATATGGTTTTTGTTACTTGTTTGTTTTGAAATAATAACAATTATAGTATAAATAATAACATTTATATTAAAATTTGGTCGTATAAAGGGTGCAACAGGAAGAACAAAGACCTGACCAAAAATAGAATAAAAATTTTGAAAATTCTATGGTTAGTAAATAATTTAAGAAATGTACACGTCAAGAAATTCCCAAAAATAAAATTTTGAAAAAAGTTAAGAGTATATGACATTCTAAATTAATTTACTAAAAAAAAAACTACTTGACTTAGTAAATGTTTTTACCTTCAAAGTTGTTCTTATAATCAGATTTACAAATTGGTTATGTTGAATTTTTTGGTATTAAAAAATAAAAATAATTTTATATGTGCGCAAGTGACTATAAATTATATAGAAAAATTTATTTTTTTGAAATATTGATTAGAACAGAAATTATTTCATCTGTCAGGTCTTAGTGTTACACCCTCTATACTATACAAATATTAATTAACGTTTATTTATTATTCATATTAGCAGTAGGCCCGTTGATATTTATATTAAATATTTTTTGAGTAGTTTAGGTAAGTAAACTGGGTATATACTTTGTCCATTGATTATATTTATCCTTAAGATTTTCTGAAAATACAACCAATAATATGGACAGCCAAAATAACTATGCCGATGACAGTAACCAAATAGTAGTTGAAAGAGATAATGTTGAAGAATTGTTAACTAAGTAAGTTTGTTATTTAAATTAACTTTTTGGTAAATTAATATTATAAGTGATTACTAAATGTAATGTTTTTAGCTCATAATACTATCTTTTAAATTTACATTTAGCTGTTTCAGTGGTCTTGAAGAAGTCATTGAAACTGAAAACTATATGTCATCTAACTGTTTTTCATCTGTCCAGTTACCCGAGTCACCAATAAGGTATTTTCTTAAATAATAATATATTAATTTCATAATTAAGATAGTGTTTACAAAATAAATATAGAGCATACCAAATTTGCATTCAACAAAACAAATTGTGTGTTATATTAGAGTGAATGGATCTATTATCTATCTATATTATATCTAAATTATAACTTTTATTAGGAACAATTCAAAAACAAATTTTGGAAAAAAGAAAAATACGCTTTCCCATACAGTGGAAGTTCCTTAGTTCCTTAGTTTCAATTAGTTCTGGAAGAACAAAATTGAAAGCTAATTATTACAAACAAAAACTACTACTTTTAGAAAGACAAACTGTGGCCAAAGAAAAAAAGGCAAATGCCATGGCTTTGATAGCTGAAACTATTGCAGCCAAGTATAAAACATAAATGCTTATACATAATTGTTTGTTGCTAAATGTTGCATGTTGCATGTTATTGTATTAATATTATATTCAATGTAAAGTGTATATGAATAATTAATAAAAGCGGGCAAGTGGATGTCGCTCTGCTGTACCGTAGGTTACAAGTGGGTCAATGTATAATGAATTGTATTAAACTTGAATTCAATGATATAATACCATTGTATAAGAAAAACGATTCTGAGCGGAGACGGTTTGTCAGTCTGAATTTTTTGTATATTGTTATTTTTAAAATATGCTTCTAACTAACCTGGACAACAAGTTGAAAACTTTTGTGTTTGCTAATGCTTATATCAAATATATTGGGGAATGATTATTATTTTAAATTATTAACTACTTGGGTTCTAAAACTAATAATAATTAATATATAACTATAAATGCTTTATACTTCAATGTTGGTTTATTGTAATAATGTTTTTATATTTTAATTTTAAAATTATGATTGAAAAAAAAAAGAATGTTCTATCAAGTAAAATATGATCTAATCAAAAGTTGTTGTACTCTTCGACCTGCAGCAAGTTGAGGATTAACTGTAGGATTTAATTCAGGAACAAGGACACCATATATACCAAAATTAATGTTTAGAGGATCATCTGGTTCTCTCTCAGGAATGGGCAAGTTTGCATTGATACAGATATTATGAAGAATACAACACGACACTATGATTTTTGAAGCTCGTTCTGGATTATAGTGCAAAACTCTGTGTTTCAATAAACATCTAATAAAAACATTTTCAATATTTAACAATTCTAATAAATGGTAATATATTTTTATTTTAGTTTAATTTTGAATACCTAAATCTCATTTTTAAGATCCCATTACATCTTTCAATGGTCGACCGTGTACTAGTCAACCATTTATTAAACAAAGAATCAGGTGTATCAGGAATAGGATCACTTAACGGTGTTAGGAGCCAAGGTCTAAGTGGGTATCCTGAATCACCTAATAACAAGAATAATATGATTAAAAGATCCAACATTATTTTCTGTTTATTTATATTTTGTAAACATAAAAATTATCATTCCTACCTAATAAAAAATATGAAGTATGTCCATTGTCATGCAAGTTTTCCATGTAGGTGGATATCATACTTTGCCGCCATATAAATGAATCATTAGTGCTACCAGGATATTTAGCATTAACATTCATTATTCTTGCATCAGTCTCAATCTTTAGTCAATAACAGAGCAATGATGTGAATGATGTGATGTATTAAAATTAAAATGAACAATGAGTTTTTTTTCCAGTAGGTGATATTGAACTAATAATCTATTACTAATCTTATAAATTAAACTCAATTTTAAAGTTCTAGGTACCACCACTATGGTTTTACACTTCTACTCATACTCAATAAAAAGTGCACACCGAAAAATAAATTATACTACCGATGGAATGTTTTTTAATAACTTACTAATTGTGTATTAATGCTGTGGTAACCCTTGCGATTCACATAAATGTGTTCAGGGTATAATCCTTCTGAAGGAGGTGGAAATATGGCAACATGTGTACAGTCTATAGTCCCTATGACTCCTGGCACTCCTTTTTTATCAAGAAATCTGTTCATGTTTAGAACAAATATAGCAATTTGAAAATCATAATAGGTTAAATTTATGTAAAAATATATATTATTTCTTAGTACACATAGTATAGGCACCATTAAGATTTTAGTCAGGTATGTGTAAGAAAATGTGTTACCCTCTACGTACTGCATTTAATTTTTCAAAACTATCGGGGAAGCTTATATAACGTTTTATGATATCCGGCTGATTCAGTGCATTAGATACATCTGCTCACAGATGGCTGACTTAATGCTGATGATCTATTGTCACCTATATCAAGTTGATACGAGCCACTAGCAAAGAACCGCAAAGCTGTCAAAACCTAATAATATTTATAACATTTTATCATAATAAATTATTATTAATAATATAGAAATAAATAATTATGACTTGACTTTTATCTTAATTGGGATTGAAGATGATCTATTTGGTTCAATCATGTACGGTGTCAATACATCTATTAACTCCTGAACCAAAGCCTTACTGAGTCTAAACTTTTTTAGAAACTGGTGGTCAGATAGTTCTAAAAATATAATAAATTATAACGAGTATAAATGTATAATGTAATTAAGTAGGTATGAACCACGGTAGATTAACCTAACCGTGGTATGAACTAAGAAGGCTATAAATACTATAGGTTATTTATTATTATTACACAAACCAACCTTCCATAACATTTTGGGCATTATGATATTGCCTAGGCCGATTACCTACAGCTCTAATTTCTGCTTCTTCTAAAACTCCCAAGACTTCCAAGTGCATAATTTCTTCAAGAACCATTTTCCCGAAAAAAAAAAATTGTTATATCGTAACTTAAATAGTTTAATATAGGTAGTAATATACTTAAAAAATATAAAAAAATACGGTTTATGCTTCGATTTAAATATTTATAAACGCAAATTGACAATAAACCATTAACCAATAAACAAAAATGATAAGATAAATGGTATGATAATTAATACGGAAAGATCAATTCGTTACGTAGGGGAAACCTGGGTAAGATGGGACACCTAACTTTAATTGCATTTAATGGGTTGTTTATTAATTTTATTGTTAAAACAAAGATTCACATTTTAGGTAAAATTATATGTAGTTTCTAAATTTTCAATCAGTTTTGTTATATAATTATTCATTATGCATATATTTGTACTTAACTTAAAATTGGGTTTTGTCCCATCATGGACCATTGTGGAGATAAGATTGGACACGAGTAGGGTAAGATGAGACATAGGTTTTTATTCATAACAATTTCACTTTATTTCATATTATATAGGTAATAACATATTGTTATGGTTTTTTTTTTAATGATAAAAGTACATCAATCATGTTAATTTGATATACATCGACATTTCTCAGTAAAAGGAGTTATATGTATTAAGTATCAAATGTCTAAGCCATATAGCTATTGTCATATTTGTTTAGAAGTTGTATGTATAACATATACTATAGAACACTAGGTAAGGTATTTTCATAAAACGCTAAATAAGATAAACAAATCTGAATCATATTATTACAAAACAAAATATAGGAATAAACATAAATATTCAACATTTTAAGTATAACAAATTACAAACATAACCATTCAACCTTTTAAATAAACAAAATTACAAACTTAACCATTCAACATTTTAAGTATAAAAAATATTTCAAATAATTGAATACAGGCATTACGAAATGTCATACGTTTTTCAATAACTTCTTTCACGGCCATCCTCATATTTTCTGAATCCCAATCTTGGCGTTTGGAAACTTTGACTCTTGAACGTGGCATTTCTAAAAATTAAATTATTTGTAAATTCATAGAAACAAAAAATAAATAATAAATTGTGTAAAAACTTTTTTTTAAATAATAAATTTAAATATTATACCTATTATTTATGTTAATATAATATAATATTATAAAATTGGTTACCTAGGTATATAATTAAAATTACTTATATTTGTTCAAGAACATCAAGATTAAATAGAATGGAATAACTAAATTAAAAGTATTAAATTACAATATTTAAAAAAAATTAATTGAGGTAAGATGGGACATGTCTTCATCTTGCCCCATTGCATTTTTCCCATCTTACCTCAAACAGTCATATTTGAACTAAACGTTTCTATTGAACTTACAATAAGAATGAACTCTACCAAATTTGCATTAATAGAAAACTTATAATATTAGCCATTAAAAATTATATAAAAGTAATTAAGAATAAACAATTATTTACTTACTTATTCGCTGTCTGATGTCTGCAAAATATTACATCGACGATTGCCGTTAAATTGAACACGCACGTGCGCTGTATCACTTCAATATTTTGTTGATATCAAATAATATTATTACAGTGTGACCAACAAACTACATTATTTGTAGAAAATATTTTTCCCAAAACTCAATAGTTTCCGAGATACAACGATGTCCCATCTTACCTCTAGTCCTCGTCTTACCCAAGTTTCCTACAGAGGTTGACGAACGTCGATTACGAATATTTACGTATACGTTTCGTTCGAAAAGTTTCGAGAATACGAAATTTTGAAACATTACGTAAAAATGGCGGATTACGTACATTTTGCTCGTTCGTCTTCCTTACGTAGTTTTCGAGAATAGACCCCCAGGATGGATGGTCGTTAGGGCCAGATACTTGGCGTATTATACCAAAAAATTTCTGAAATGCAACAATGATTGTTTTAAATTATTTGTTAAATTATTATTATTAATTAATTTTAGTATTTAATAATGAATTACCTACTTCTAGGCAATCCTGATTAAATTTGGCAGACAAAACATATGCAAAATCTTTTTCATATAATAAATAATTTACTAAATCAATTGTTGATCTTAATGTTATTTTTAAACCATCGGCTGTTGCTTTGGTTAAAAAATCATCTTTTTTAATAATATTATGAATTAAATTATCCTCCCATGTAGTAATCCATTCAATAACTTCAGTTAATACCTATCTGAAATTTTTTTAGTATACAAGCATGTTGAATAGTTTAGGTTATAGTATAATGTTTTGATTAATTTGTGCCAAAAATATAATATAACAATATAACATATCGTCGCCATCATGCTAAAACTGGCCAAGTGTTTTATTGTAGTTTTGAGAAGAGGTAATTTGAATGTTTAATATCGATTTAAAAATCCAAAACTTAACTGTATTAACTAATATTATGTTTACAATCATAATATCAATAAAACCGGAATAATATACTTACCATTATTGTACTAAATTTTAAATCGTAATGTTTGGTTAAATTAGTACCTAAATCGTAAATTTACCAACTTAAAATGTTAGTAAAAAGTGATCATATGAAAATGTTTCACTTGAACACTTTAAAAAGTGACCAAGTAAAAAGAATGATTAACTTGGTCATTATAATATATTTAGTTAAAATAAATAAAATATCTTTTTAAGATCAATCAATATAATATCAACAGTATAATTAGATACAGGTATTATTATACATTTTTTGTACTCATTAAAAAAAAAATATATGTAATATTAAAACCTTTTAAAATAAATAACATTATTTGTAGGCTTTAGAACCTCAAAATTTGAGTTTGCATCAAGAACAAAGTGATGGTAGTTGGTCTACCACTTCTTTACCTCTAACACTTCAAACGGTCAGTCTTACTTTTATGACAAGCAAAACTACTGTCGTCCAATTCTTAACTAATCTTTACTTTATTTAACTAATGAGTTTATCATTTGCATCTGAAATAATGTGTGTTCATTTAAATGCATTGTGTTATGATGAATATTTTTAATGGTACTTGTTTAAAATTTAATAAAAACTTAAACGTCAAATTTATCAGTTTTTGAAATCTTTTGTTAACTCATTTTTATATCTAGTTGTTGTTTTCTTTATGAAACAGTTAAATTTTTTAAAAATATTTCTAGTCATTAACTAATGTGAACTAATGTACATAAGTACCTAGTAATCTTTATTTGTTTTATTATATTTTTTTAATGTATGTAACTTTATAAGATACCATCTATTCACTGTACAAGGGCTATTATGAATTTTGCAATATAAAAATAAATATATAAATATATATACACATAGGTATATTATGTATGTATATAAACATTTTTATTATTAGCAATAAAATTGCTGCAGTAAATATGAATTGTCAGCCATAATCCACAAGATTTTAAAAAAAGCAATAATTTATTGTTGGTTTCAAATTTCTAATAATATAATACTTTCTAATGTTTATAGTTGTAAAAAGTTACCCACTGTGGCTTCTTGTTTTGTTTGTGAAGTCTGAATTCTTGGTATATGGTTAGAAATAGTCTATACATGATGTAGTTTTTTAGTTCGTTTATTCTATTCTTCGTTACATTAAAATAAACTAAGTATTTATTTTGAATTATTGTTATAATTTATTTATTTTAATTGCTATTATTACAGTAATCAAGTTTAGTTATATTTTTTTGTCTATAATCTACATTAAAACAATTATTTCACATAGGTAATTTTAATTATATTATCAAAAAATCCGAATACGCTCTCAAACATAATTTAACTTATATCAGTCTTATAATTTATATAAGTATATACACTATACAGTCAAAATTTTTAATATTTAATATTATAAGTTTTTGTAAAATGTATTGAGAATCAAGTTTATACTAAGAATCTACAACACAAAATTAGTATTTAAAATAATATAACTACATATTATAATCATACTTTATTTTGATTTTTTTAAAGTTAATCCAGAAGTTAATCCTATTGAAAATGATATTGATGATACTTGTATTAGTGAAAGTAATAATCAGTAAGAATTGATTTTAAATACAACTGTTGAACGTTCACCTCCTACATTGACACCAATTGATTCTTCTGGTAATTTTGTTTTTATTATGATAATAATGTGATATTTATTTAAAATAATCATTTACAGAAAAATAATTTAATGTTAATGACAAAAAAGATGAATTAGAATTTTCATCTTCTGAAGTTGATTGTTCTGAAACTGTTGGTAAAAAAAGTTATGTGGAATATTTTAATAATATTGGAATTTGGCCTGATGTGATAGGTAGATGATACTTTTCGTGAGTACTTCATAATGAACCCACCTAATCAAAACATCTGTAAAATTGGTTCATCTAGCAAGCTTATCTCGGGTGTATGGCGTAAATTAAACGAGTCTAGTTTTTTTTGTGTTAAAAAGAACAATACATATAAAAGAGAATGGTTAATTTATTCTGATGAAGTTAAAAAACTATTTTGTTATGTTTGTAAGCTGTTCAATCCAAGTGATAAAACACAACTTTGTCGAGGTGGATTTGATGACTGGACACATATTAATAGGCGCCTAAATGAACATGAAAACTCATGCGCACACCGTAATCTTTCTATAACCATTCTGCTATTTTAAAAAGAATCGATATGGAGATAGTTTTGCAGTATAAAAAAGAAACTGCTTATTGGAATAACGTTTTGAGAAGAATTATTGCTGCTATTAAATTTATTTCTATTAGAGGACTTTCATTTTTTGGTGATAATGAAAATCTTAATTCATTGCACAATGGAAATTTCTTAGGTATATTGGAATTAATCAGTCTATTCGACCATTTTTTGGCCAACCATATCTCTGATTATGGTAATAAAGGATCTGACCACACAAGTTAAATTTCATCTTTTACTGTTCGTGAAATTATTTCTCTTATGGCTTCTACTGTTTCAGAAAAAATTTTGTCTGACGTCCGCAAAGCCAAGTACTTTGGTCTGATAGTTGATTCTACACCAGACATTACTCACAATGACCAATTATCTTATGTATTAAGTTATGTAAATGAAAAAGGGGCATGAGCGTTTTATTAAGTTTGAAAATATACATGGCCATATATCAGCATATTTGACATTAACAATTTCTACTCTTCTTGAGAAACTTAAACTGGAGATAAAAAATTATGTAGGCCAGTCCTATGATAATGCTTCTAATATGTCTGGCAAATATTCTGGGTTACAAGCTCGTATAAAGGAATTATCTCCAAAGGCTGAGTATGTGCCATGTGCAACTCATTCACTCAATTTAGTTGGAGTTAATGCAGTGGAATCATGCATTACAGCTGCTATTTATTTTGGAATCGTTCAGGCCCTTTATGCATTTTTTTCTTCATCCACTAGCAGATGGGATGTATTAAAAAAGCACCTTTTGTCAAAACAAAAAAATATTTTGCTGAAATCAAGATCTCAAACTCGCTGGTCTGCTGATGCAAATTCAGTAAAAGCACTATGTTTGGGATACAATGAAGTTATGTTAGCACTAACTGAAATTGGTGAAGACAACAATCAAAAAATAGGCGTACAATTTGAAGCAAAAGAGTTACACAAAAAACTAAAAAAGAAAGAAGTTGGTATCACAATTATGGTATGGAATACTATTTTGCAAAGAATAAATAATACTAGTATAGACTTGCAAAAATCGACTATTAATTTATCTGTAATTGTTTCTGTTTATGAATCTTTGATTGCATTCATTCATGATGTTAGAAATAGTTTTGATAACTTTGAATTAGAATCTAAAAGCTTTAACATTAACTCTGAGTTTTGTGATAAAAGAAAAAAACAACCTCCCAAATCTAGAATGTTAGATGATATTGCAAATAACTCAGGTGTTAATTTGTCTAAAAAACAAGATTATACTGTAAACACATTATATGTTCTTTGTGATAAATTAATTTCTGAACTAGTCAAACATAATCATTCATATAAACTGTTGGAACAAAAATTTGGTTTCTTATATAAAAATATGACACGCTCAGATATTTCTAACTTGGTTAAATTAATACTGCAAACTTATTCAGATGATTTGGACTATGAACTAGTAGATGAGCTAATACAATTTCAAGAACTGAAAGAAATAATTTTTCCAGAATCCGTAAGTAAAATAGTAGACCCTCAAAGGCAATTGAAATATTTACGTAACATGGATATACGTCATACATTTCCTAATATTGAAATATTATTGCAAATATACTTGACAATGCCATACACTAACTGTTCCAGTGAGAGATCATTTTCTGCATTAAAACGAATTAAAACACGACAACAAGAATGAACGTTGACACAAGAACGACGGTTCGTCTTTGTTAACTATTGAAAGTAATGTTACATCATCACTAGTTTTTGAATCAGTTAGAAACTTTTGCAGAGAAAAAAGCAAGAAAGAAATCTTTGTAATTTGTTAACTTTTTTTGTGATAAAATATTATACCTACTTATAAATATAGAAAATATTTATTTTTATTTCATTTTAATTATATAAAATAAATTGTTAAATTAACAAGTTATTTACCTACCATTTTTATAATTTTATGGAAGATAGATAATTAATTATGTTATTTAATTAGTATTATCTTTTCATTGTCCTTAATTTACTAGACTAAGTAACTAAATTGTATTTATAGTACATGAAATAATGTACAAATATTTTATGAGTTGTGGGATATTTATTTAATACTTAACACATAAATATTTTATTTTTATTATCAATATTTCCCCCTTTTCTCTAAATAGATTTTTTCTGGAACAATTTTTTGACTTGTGGTGGTGGGGGTACGGGGTAAGGGGGCCCCAAAAAAATTGTGCACTTGGCCCTAATTTTATTAAATCAGGGCCTGCCGGTATTACTGGTTATATGGTAACAACCAAAAATATCGTACCTAGAAAATAATCATCGAAAATACCATACCTCGGTAAATACCTGACCACTGTTAATTTATTAGTGTTTTCAAGTTTCCAACCTAGGATAGGGCTATTATGTCATATTGATTATATAAAAATAATTTGTTTGCTTTTTTTTATACATAACGAAGATTTCAACATTTGTTATGTAGCTTCCGAGCAAAATTTTCCAAAATGTTTTCCACACCTTTTTCTAAGGTTTATTCTTTTTTAAATATGTTAAAAAGCACATTTATTACCAGTGTGGTCACTCGCTCAGACATTCCAATTTGAACATTGGAAAAAGTTGTTGGATAAATTGATATGAGGAAAAGGAGTAGAAAACTTTGGAAATAGTGGTTTTTGGAAATAAGAAAACATAGAAAATATTGAGTCTTGGAAAAACGTTTTTCAACGAACAATGGTAAAACTGGTAATAACGCTACTGGATAAAATGGTTTTTGCTAATATAATATGTAATGTTAACTTTTTCCATAGCTTACTGTTTCCGTGGAAAATATGTATAATGGATAATTAAGTAAGTGGTAAAACTGGTAGCAACCCACAAATATAGGCAATAATAGTGATATTGAGGGCATGTAGGTCTCCAGTGAATAGATCTGAGTTTCCCGTATTATCATTTACAATATTTGATGTTAAATAATATTCACGCATTCGGCTCGGTGGCTTACAATAACGCGGTGTACAATCTACATGTTACATGCACAAATGATTAAATCGGCAGGCCTCCGTGAATACATTGGTCTGATGTTCATGGCATGTTATATATGTCGTAGTCTGTTGCCGTAGGAAGCGCTGCCGTCGCTCTTTAGTTACTAATGGGCGACGACAGCGCTTCGCCGCTTCATAATGGCAGCATCCATTTTTCGTAAATTTTCCGTATCGTGTAAATACTGGAAAGTGAGTAGTGTTGTAAATTTACCGGTTATTATTTTAGGTAACTTACTTAATTAAACTTTTGAATGATAATATTGGGAATTTACTATACAAATATTAGCCAATATAGGTATTTATTACATTTTATAAATGTTAAACAAAAGAACAAAAATAAATAATATACTTTTATCGGGAAATAGAAATACAAAATATAATTTTTGATATAATACAAAAAAAGTATTTAATTGCAAAAAGCATTAAATTAAGTCAGTCTTGAGTATGGTTAAATCAAAAATATTATAACAATTTATGAAACACCTCAAAAAAACAATATTGAAAAAAAAGTAACTTTCAGTATAAAATTAATATACAAACTATCAACAAAATAAAAAACGTGTTGGTTATTTTAGACTTAAATAAAAAAAGTAATAACATAATATTAAAACAAAATACAAATTGAGTAATTAAAAATTACTTCAAATTTTGAAACACTCTAAGATGTATCATCATCATCATCATCAGATATGGAATTTTAAAACTCATCTCCAGAATTCCAAAGGCTATTTCGTAAACCCCAGGAAATTCAATTAATAATCTAAGTTTTTGTTTAATTGATAGAAAATGTCCTTTAACTGGCACCATTATTTGTCGATCTATGCCTGAAATATTTTTTTTTATTCCGTGACTTATCGGGTAGGTATCACTATTGTTTTGGGTTCAAAAAAACAAATTATTAGCCTCAACAAATGTAAATCGCTGATATTCAGTTTTGAAGTTGAAAAATTGATAAGCCAAAGTATGATCTATTTCATTTTTTTTCAGAAATACAGAACCCTTTTAAATGAGGCATTACCATATTATTTAAAAACAGAACAATACTACTAGAAAATAAATGTGATACTCCATTATTTCCTACATCAGGGTCTCAGTTAAGGTAGGTTTTTATATGAATTGGTGACAAATTGTTGTACTCTTTAAGTAATAATATGTTTATAAGATGTATTTGAATTGTTTAAGGTAATTAAAGAACTATTTGTTTGATTATGCTCATGTTCAGATAAATGATTATCAACAGTATCAGATGATTCTAATACTGGAGTGCCTAAATTATTTAATTCAATACCAAATGTGATTATTACTGGAAGAGTATGAAATTTCGTTCTATGTTTTCAAAATTTATTAGACCCTCGAACACTATCACAGACTTGTCTTGCCTACATGTAGGTATATACTTAGTCGCTATCATAATGATGATACATTTTTAAATGTAAAATAAGTTGATTAATTGTAAGACATTTTAATGAACAGATAGACCATAAATACATAATGAAGTACCTTTACCTAAACTTACTAAAATATATAAAATAATAGTAGTAATAATATACTAATTGTTATACAACTGTTTAAGCCTTGTGAAGTTATAATATAATAAATTACAAATTTATTTTAGCTGTAACAGAAGTAGTCATAGATGATTTATCATATTTGGTTGGTGAACAATTTAAATAAATGTTGCTGAACTACAAGCCAAGAGTCATAGCATTAAACAGGGTTAGCACAATTAAATACAAAATGTGACTTAAAACAAATTTCAAGAGCTTTTAATGGACAGCCAATAACTTTTTATTTACCCTGGTGTAACGAGAATCGATGGAGCTGAAATCTTTTGTAACAAAGATTATATATGGCTTGAAACGCTACTGAATTGTAGCTCCATATTGACTATATTTTAAACGCCTCATACCAATATCTACTTGAAGATCAATCAGATTTTATTTAAATTAAACATCAATATAAGTATATTATATTTATTCATGAACTTATTTTAAGTCAGACACTTACAGTTCAAAAATAAGTGAATGTAGAAGGAGATTCTAATAACTGTAGTGATCCCTCACTATCGTACTATAAAAATGAGTTCGACAACGTGCAGGCGAGGAGTGTAGGTTTTTAACCCGTCGTTGGTCGCGTCTTTTTTTTGTACTCCTTTGGTCGCGTGGTGAGAGATTCTCTCACTTTCTTCAATAATATGTAATAAACTACCAAAACACATTTATTATATAAATGAGCACTTATAAACTATATTTATTTCAGTATTTATATATTTTTTCTTTTTTACAAAATACATTATACACATTAAAATTTGAATAATCGAGCATTAACATATTGTTATTACCAAAAAAAAAAAAAATAATTAAACTTTTTATTCTTGAATTTGCGTATTACAGATACAGGAATCGCATATGGTTGTAGTATGTTTTTTGCAAATTGGATTTGAACATGTTGCGCAAATTACCTATATAAATAAAAGTATATATAATTACAAATATAAAATATTTTAATTATTAAAATATAAATTTACTATTACCACTGTATATCGATTTTCCTTTTTTGGACAATAAGAACATTTTGCTTTTCCACTTGTACCGGTTCCAGTTTCTGGACTTGAAATGACTCCACTAAATCGTGTAATTTGTTGTCTTAGAGGAATAGATAATGTTGGAATACTTTGTCGTCGAACCATATGAGGTTTGCATAGGTCTTTCCCTAGTTGTTTTAAAAATTTGCGCCGTGGAATAACAATATCAGTGTTTGATTTGTAAATAATTTGACTATTTATTCCAGCGATGTTGAGTAAAGAAAAAAATACTGTCAAAGGCCATCTCTGGCTGTTTCTTGAAACTGAGTATTCGCCTTTCAGTTCATCCACAACGTCTACACCTCCTTTTGACATATTATAAAATGAAATGACTTCTGGTAATTTTTTATCTCCCGAGTTTGGATCAATGTCACCTTGTGTATGCATTGTTGATAGCATCATAACATTTTTTCCTTTTTTTGGAACATATGACAATAGAAGACAATTATTGTCTCCAAATCCAAATTTTGTACTACATATTTGTCGATTTTTTGTGTCTAAAAAACATGTTGGTATCTCCCGTTTATTTTTTTTCAGTGTACCTACCATAGTAGTTTTATAGTCTTTTAGAAGTTCGACTGCTAAAGGGACTGAAGTGAACCAATTATCAATAGTAATATTACGGCCTGTTTTAGCAATTGGTTTTATCATACGTTTGACAACACTAGCTCCACTATTATTCTATAAAAATGGTCCAATCGGTTGTTTGCCTGCGTAAATTTCCATATTTACTGTATAAAATACACGTGAATCTACCAAAGCAAAAATCTTTATACCATATTTATTAGGTTTGTTGGCTATGTACTGACGAAATTTACATCGTCCCCGGAAGCCCTCTAACATTTCGTCGATTGTACAATATTCTCCTGGTGTATAAAATGATATGCAACGATTTACGAATTCATCAAAAACCGTTCTAATTGGTGCCAAATTGTCAATTGTTTTTCGTTCATTTCGAGTGTGTATGTTATCAAATCGTAAAGCGCGAAGTAAAAGGTAAAAACGTCTTTCAGACATTACAGCACGAAAAATGTCTGGAGAGAATCCATCGTTTGCCCACAAGTCGGAAAGATTTATGTGATTATTTCGCAACATACCAGCAATATATAAGAGACCGATAAGTGCTCGAATTTCTTCTACGTCAGTATCTAAAACATCTTTGTCCCTTTGATAATTATCACGAATTTTTGCTAAATATATATTAGTACAAGTAGTAATTTCTTGTAAACATTCGTTGGGAAAAAAAAGTTCCCAAGAGTGTATTATAGTTTTAGCATTTTTTGCTGCCGATTTTACACCAGGAAGGTGTGTTACAATATTTCTTCGTGGAGTTCTAACATTACGAGGAGGAGGGTCAGTATACCACTTGATAATATTATCTTTACCTTTATTATATCCACGAAAATCATTTCTAATAGAATCGTCAGAACAAGACATTTCGGAATCACTTTCATTTTCAACAGATTCATCACTATTTTCTGGATTATCTAATACGTCTCCATCACTGTCATCTTCATCGGGGTCAAAATCATCTAACATATCATCGTCAGCTTCCTCAAGCCAAGCAGATATGTTATTATCCATAGTAAAATAATGCACAGAAAAAACGTACTTGTTTGGTCGCGTATAGAGAATTTCTCTTACCGTGTGTATACGAGTCACGTTAAACGGATACTGAAAATATGTAATCAATTACAAAGTCGTTTAATGCCCATCTATTTATAGATTATCTGTATCTGATAAGGTATAGCACAACTAATAGGCAATAAACCGATATAACAGACAGTGGTGACCAAAATAATATCGTAATGAGAGAATATCTCACCACGCGACCAACGATGGGTTAAGATCAGGTTTACGGGAAAAAGAGAGTTAACTGAGTAAAGTCGAGACACAAGTTTGTAATATAGTAATGTTTATTGTTACTGAATAAAAGAAATTTGAGGACAGAACGAAAAGTCTCTGCCCGAGAAATTAGTTACTAAAAATAAAAGTTACACTGTTTAAAAATTACTGGGAATAGACTTAGAGTGGCGGCGATGTTGAGGACCAGGCTCAACGACCAAACTAAGTCTTACAGGTATGGGATGGTAGACTAATTCTAATTCTAAGACGGACAGAGACCCGTATTTATATGGCTCTCGGTACGTCCTGAGTGTACACGATAGAGATTAGGTGGTGGATTCGCAAATAAGCGAGTCGTCATTTTTGATAGTTGTTTGTGCGTCCAAAAAGGTGTTAATGCTTTTTGGCCTGCTATTAAAGCGTGTGTGTAAAAATATAAATGCATAAGTAAAAAAAACAATATATATAATAGAAATACGACTCGTGCAATAATATTGCAAATGCGAAGGTTATGGTGCCTTGTCGGTGAAATCAAAGAAAAAGAAAGAAAAAAATAAGAAGCGACTCTGTCGGTTTACTACATAACGAAGGCTTCAAAAATTAATTTTTTCCATTTGGTAAAATATATTTTATAAATGTTTTTGTTGGAATCAGATAAGGTCATAAGGAATTAAAAGTAACTTTAAAACATTTACTGTTTTACTGTTTTTAAATTTTTTTTTTTTTATTTTTACAAGAAAATATACAATCTATATCATGACATGGACATAATAAGTATATGTGCTAAATGAATAATAGAGCATGAAGTACATAATTTGGGGAAAGAAGCCACCCAGTGATGACACTTTCAGTTTGAATTAAATCCTGAAGGGTTTATTTAGTTTAAATGATTTTTTTTTTTTTTTTATTGTAATAGGTCTCTGCACCAATTTCAGTCGCCTTGGGGGTTACCTGGGATTGTGAGGGATAATAAGTTATTGATGAGAGGATTTGAATGAGTAGAAAGACGGTGATGAAATTTTCCATAGAAACATTTGGCTTTGTCATGGATAGTTTTTAGGTTACAATCTTTGTGTAAAATAAGGTTTGATATATATGGAGGAGCATTAACAATTTTTCTTAATGTCATGTTTTGAAAAGCTTGAATCTTATTCAGATTCGACACTTTAGCATTTCCCCATCGCTGGAGCCCGTATGTCCATATGCGTTTTAGTAAGGATTTGTACATAAGTAGTTAAATATTGACAGGAATGACCTTGTTACCAATTAGATGTTTAATATGACGTATCCTATTATTTAGGGATAGTCTTTTTTCACGTATGTGTTGAGCCCAAATTAAACGTTTATCAAGCGTTAGGCCAAGGTATTTTACTGTGGGTAGTGAAGGGATAGGGATGCCGTAGAGTAGTATATTTGGACAAGGGGCTTGCTTAAGTGTGAAAGTAGTGTGTACAGATTTATTTGGATTAATTTTAAATTTCCATTTAGTATACTAGTTTTCCATTAGCTCTAGATGAGTTTTCAGATATAAAGAGGCCACGAATGGGTCTTGATTAATCGAGATAATCGCTTTATCATCAGCATAGTCTGCAACTGAGGTGTTTGGTGATGTGGGTTGGTCAGAGACAAAGTTGTTGAAGAGTAATGGAGATAAAATACCACCTTGAGGAACTCCGGCATTTATACTTGCTATTTCAGACGTGGCAGATCCATAGCATATTTTAAATGAGCGATCTGTGAGATAAGATTTTATAAGTAAGAAGTAAGATGAAGGAAGGAAAGATTTCAGTTTATATAAAAGACCTTGGTGCCAGACACAATCAAAAGCTTGGGAGATATCTAAAAATACACAAGTGCAATATAATTTTTTTTCACGAGAGTAGGAAATTGCATCTACTTGGCGGTGGACTTGGTGTGTGGTCGAATGCGAGGAACGAAAGCCAAATTGGTAATCAGGGAGAATTTGTTTTTCAGCAACGATTGGTACTATACGTTTGAGCAGAAGTCGTTCTAGGATTTTTGCAAAGAAGGGTAGTAGGCTTATTGGTCTGTAGTCTGAGGTAGAATCAGGAGGTTTATTTGGTTTTTGGATCATGATTATATTTGAAAATTTCCAAAGAAGTGGTTTAGTACGATAGACGGAGAATAGCATTGTATATATGAGCTAGATGAACAATAGCTCTTTTAGGGAGATTTCTAGCAACTTCGGCAGCAATGAGGTCAAAACCAGGCGATTTTTTAAGTGGGTATTTATGTATGTGATATTTAATGTCATTAGGTGAGAAAGACTTAATTGAAGGCGAGGGTCGAAGATGAACATTGAGATTCGAATTAACCATATTTGTGTTTTCTCTATCTACAATATCTGAGTGTGGTTGAAATATCTTAGAGAGGTGTTGTTTGAATAGCTCGGCTTTTTCAGAATCAGAGGTGGTAAGACTCTCATCGGATTTTTTTAATGGTAGATTGGAAGCTTTATAGCTTAGGACTTTCTTAGTGGCTTTCAAAAGGCTGCCGTCTTTTTGGGAAAGATTGATTAAATTATGAGTGAGAACTGTGTTATATTTTCATTGATAGTTTCTTGGAATTTGTCAATATTAGTGGATCGATTGAAAAAATAAAGAAGAGTTTGGTGAATCGTGGGAGAGGCGTTTAGAGTTAATAGAACTGCTGAATGATCAAAGTTTAAGTCAAGAAGATTTGAAGTGTGACAGAGTATGTGATTGGGTATTTTTGTTACGAAGATGTCTAGTATGTCAGGGTTCTTTTGAGTTGAAGTGGGCCAGTAGGTTGGGCCAGGAGGAGCAAATATTTTAAGTTTATTTGTATTCGTAAAATTGTGCTGTGTGATTCCACGGGGTTTATTTGTGCGGCAGCCCCATGCTTGATGCTTGGCATTATAATCGCCACCAATAATAAAATTGCTTTTTATCGTATTAAAGTACTCTGAGAACTTGGTAAAAGTTATTTTATGCTTGGGGGGGGGGGGAGGAGCGTATAAAGCAGCTATAGTAAAACGATTATTATCTAATTTTATAGAAATTGCACAATATTGTATGAAGTTTTGAGCAAAACTAGGAAGAAGTTGGAACGTAATGGTTGACTTCATATATTGATATATATAGCTACACCTCCATGTGCCGTATTGTCAGGATGGTTGGTATGGATCAATTTGTAACCAGAAATAAAGATTTTATTATATTCAGTGAAGTGTGTCTCAATTTAAGCTATGTCTATGCGTTTATTATTTAAAATTAATTCTAGTTCATGAGTATGATTTTTTTAATCCATTTGCGTTAAATTGTAAGATTAGGAGAGAGTTTTTATTGTGAGAGTTAATCATTTTTCTTATCAAGTAGATTTGATATGACTTTGGTAAGTAATAATAAGAGTGGATTTATGAGAGATTTGAATTCCTCTAAGAAGCTTGACATAATTTTGTTTACATCAACATCAGGATACAGAATTTGAGGAGTGTGCATGAGTGTTGGATTGATTAGATGTGGCATGAGCATAGGATTTGGGTTGGTCTGGGGATGGTGTATGTTAGATGAAGCGTCAACTGATGGGTGGCTACTTTGTACATTAAAAGACTTATATCTAGTATTATCAGTTACAACATTACTTTTTGAAGATGGTTTTTTCCGACGTTGTAATTCTCTGTAGATTGAATAGCCTTTGTAATTCGCAGGATGATTTTCGGAACAGAGTGCACATTTTGGTGGGGCGTCACGTGGGTTTGGGCAGTCCGAAGTTTGATGGTCAGCTCCACAGCGTACGCAGCGAGGATGATAGCCACAGTAGGCCCTTGTATGAACATATTGCTGACATTTCAAGCATTGACTGACAACTTTAGATTTGTATGATTCTTCAATTCGTATTTTGGTGTGAAGTAAAGAAGATAATGCAAAGATTTCTTTTAATTTAGGCGTAAGTTCCAAATCAACAAAAAAAAGTGGAAGAAGATTTTTGTTTACTTTGTGAAGTACATTGGTTACTTGTCTAACCTCAAATAGTCTAAACTCCAGTTCTTCTTTGATAATTTTAATTGGTGTGGAAGAATGTAAGTTACGTATAACAATTCTTAAAGGTTTATCCTCTTATCCTCTCTAAGCTGATAAGTGTGATATTCCGCGTTTTCGTCCTTAAGAAAACGAATTAGAGTTCTGTATGATTCCGGGTTTGAAGTTCGTATTTTTAGTTTATCTGCAGAAGATTTACAGATAAAGTTGTCCACACCGATTATTTCAATTAGCCTAGCGCATAGTTCAGGAAAATCCTCAACTCCTTTTACAAAAATTGGAGGAGGTGGTTTGTTCTAGACGTTAGAGTCAGTGTCATTGTCAATTTGTTCTGTAAGGATAGTGGAGAAATTTGTAGGCAGATTTTCAACTTGTCTAAGAACTTCATAACGATTTTGCGATGCAAAAATTTTTTTTTACTATTTCGACTTGTTGGATGAGTAGTTGATGAAGTTGGTGGTTCAGAAGAAGAAGAGGTAGAGTGATTTCTTTTGTTATTGGATTTCTTAATAGTCCAGTCTGGTTTAGCTGGGCTGCTGTTTTTTCTGAGTTTGATTGGAGTAATCGGACTGGCTTGATTTTTGTGTTTTTATTATTCATTATAGTGTTTAATTAATGAGATTATCAAAAGTATGAAGATTTAATTCGAGAAAAGGAAATGAGAACGAGCGATAGCGTGCACAGGTAATTAGGCTTATCTTGGCGGCCGCAGCGGCCAAGATAGGGACGACGTAACAATTACGCCAGATGTATTGGTAGTAAATAGTTATTGAAAAAATAAAAAATAAAAATAAAAATACATTTTACACTGGTATAATCCTTTATAATTCGCATATCGATCGTACGTACCATATATAGCTCGTACTATTTTAGGTAAGTAATAAAATTAATTACCGAGATAATTAATTAATGAGAGCGCAAAACGCGTGCGTATCGAACGACTGCTATCGTGAGACTGTTTTTAAATCTAAAATAATAATACAATGATACCCAACCATAATATTTTACTTATTATATTATACTCACTTCCATTGAGTTCAGCTGAATCCAAATTTGATTAGAAGCATATTTATCCTTTATACTGCTTCTTGATTGTAATAGTTTTAGTTGAGAACACTTCCCGGGCATAGTCCATTCGGTTCCCGATTTTCCTAAACGGCTCCCGTTTTCAAAAAGGTCAATTCCCAAACGGCTCCCGTCAAAAAAGGTTTTACGAACAGGTCAATACCCAAACGGCTCCCATCGAAAAAAGGGATTACGTGTAATAATTACGTGTAGTAATTCTGTTTTTTACAACACAAATTCCTTCCCACTTCATACAGACTTAGGACTGTCTCTAAAGAGGTGTGGTTAAAAATGTGTTGTTGTTTTTTAAGGTTAAATTATAAAAATTATATTCTGTGAATTAAATGTAAAAAAGTTTTAAAAAATAGACAAAAATGTACCTATGTATAATATAAAAAAAATTTATGTATAAAAATATAAAAAACAATTATGAAATAGGTAAATTTTTGATGCACAATTTTTTTATATAATCGATGGTAGTTATTTTATTTGATGAAAATTCTCGTATAATGTTTTCAATGAGCTCCTGTTTTTTTGTTGGTTTTGGTGTATTTACACAACTTCGAGCTTTAATTTGTGTTTCGGATTGTATTCCGGTTAGTATGTCAATAACCTTAAAAATATTAGGATGAGCAGAATTGAATTCGTTGTTGAATCTGCTGTGGAACGATTCACAGCCATTTGTTGTCAAAGCAAGGGAAGATGAACATTCAGCCCACATTTCAGGAGAAAAACGACTATCTGACATCATATAATTTTCAAAAATATAGTCGAACACTTTGTCCACTTTATCATCTATCGGTTTGATAGCCACTAAATCATCTGTAAAACAGTTCAATACTTCTGACGGTGGTAGGTAAGGAAGGCCAAATAAATATTTTAGAGATTTTCCTATTTCAGAATCTTTGTTTCTAAATTCTGATGCAAGTCCAACTGACTGAATCTTCCGCCACCAACTTTGACCCAAATGGAATCTACATCCCTTTATTTTTATGTTCATCGTACCTTTCACCTATACTGTTTTGCTTAAAATAAGCCTTACAGCTACGTGTTGTACATTTCCAACGCTCCGCGTCGTCAGCGAGTTTTTTGTGAAGAGAAAACCAAAAATGTTCTATACATTTTTTTTCACGGATTTCACTTGACATCTCGGAACATACACACAACGCGACGGCGGCGGATATCGTGAACAGACTGAAGTTCAAACGAACTGCACAAGCCGACACGATTGTGTGCCATATCCATTATCTATTATCGCATAATCGGTCGATATTTCCAATATGCTATAGATTAGATATCGATGATATACGAGTCATATATACACGTCGAAATAATATACACAAGCTTTGGCGATTATGATACTACTACTACTACTATACTAGGATATATTATAGTGCATTGACATCAAATGTCATTAGAGTTTAACCAAAGGATAGACGTAGCATATAACTATTTATACTTTATAAGAATTTTTCACTTTGCCCGTAACATACATAAAATATAAAATATAAATAAAATAAAATATAAAAAAAATATATAAAAATATTGTAAAATCGTGTGTCTTAAAATGTGACCGTACCGAATCGTGTTCTACCACTTTTTTCGACGGGAGCCGTTTGGGTATTGACCTGTTCGTAAAACCTTTTTCGACGGGAGCCGTTTGGGAATAATAAACAATAGACGGGAGCCGTTTGGGTATTGACGCACTTCCCAACTGTTTACGAAACAATTAAAATCTTTGAATAAATCATGTGATTCAGAACACCCAACATGAATGTTATCAAAAATCTGTCCAAAATAATAATAATTTTAATACATTTATTAAGTTTTTTAAGTTGTATTTGTAAACGCAAATGTGAAATAAAACGATGTCTTTGTTTTAAAGCTTCTATTAAGTGTAACAATTGTTGTCATACTACTAATATTTGTAAAAATAAGTGATATAAATAATTAAAATAATTATGAATAAATTTAATACAAAATATGTTAAATTTAATCAACAAATAAATGGACCATGATGACAGATGACAGATTTTTAACCATACGATTTACCATCAACTTTAATTATTGTAGTGGGTAATGCATTAATGATTAGGTTTGATATTTTGGTATTGAAATTACTCCAAAGTTGTATTTAAAAAAGTTTTGTAAGTACAAATATTAGTATCTACTATATTTGTTATCTGCGTATGATCTGTAATAGTATTGCAGGCACTGCAATTAACGCCTTCTATTAACACTTCTCTAAATAAATAATCTAGCATTGTATTTAAAGTTACTGTTTCATTTTCATTAGGTACGTTAAGTTGAATAATATAGTTTTGACTTATTTGTATTCTCTTATTATGCACGCAGAACAAACTAATTGTATCTGTAATTTATGAGATAACGCATTTTTTAGTGGATCGTAAATGTTTATAAGAGCAATAATAAATTCAGCAGCGTCCTGTTGTTCTTCATTAACTCGTTGACCGCCATGAGATCTTGTATGAGATCTCAACATATTTAGTCCTGACCGCCAACGGGTTTTTCATAGGCTTACTCAAAAAAATTTGTGGACAAAACATTGTCTGATTTTATTAAAAAATTGTACTTATATTCAAAATTGTTCTTAACTTAATATAAGATGAGATCTCATATTAAATCGCATGGCCGTAGGATGTCACCTCTTGAAAAACTAATATTTTGACCATTACCTTGAGATCTCAAACTAAATCTCACTATAAAATAGTATTTCAATTGAGATTTAACATTAAATCTCAAATAGAATTTTATTTATTTCTAAAATAATACATTATTTGAACAAAAAAAGGAATAATAATAATATTATGCAAACAATCTCTGAAAGTAGGTATTTATCTTATAAATTACAAAATAATAACCAAAACTATAACTTTATTATGATTAAAATTATACAACAAATGAAAACATAACTTTAAAACTTTTGTAATTAACAATAAAATAATATTCAAAAACAATTCATGTAGTTTATGTATTAAAAAATATAAATTACAAAAAATAACTAATAATAATAATAAAATAATATTAATATTTCTTTTATAGTACAATAAATATAAAATATATTTATGTAAATAATGATATAAAAAAATATTCTTATTTAAAACAGCTTAAATAAATTGCTGATCACTACTATCTAGTTATTTTGTAATTTTGTGATCCTTGATAAAACATTGTGTACAATAATATTTGTTACAGGCTAGGCATTTAGTTTGTACTTTAAGACTGGGCGTATTTTCTTCCTTTTTCTGAGGACATGACTGAGTAAATATAAAACATCTGCTTTTGCCAGTTTTTTCTAGTTGGTGTTTGATAGTAGGTGGATTTATACAAATGGTTTTTTTTTTATTAACTGTTCAACTAAAGAAGTTCGGAAATTAGTTATTGACATATTTGAATTTACAACTTTATTAAATAACACAAGAAAGTTAACTACTGCTATATTTAAGAGCCCATCTAAAGCTACTTTCCTGTACCACTTTAAGCTACGTCTAAGAGGATTTGAGTAAGAACTCATTTGATCAGAGAGATCAATTGACGCCTTCCCTGTATTGTAATCGATCACTACCTTAGGTTTCTTTATTTTTTTTTCTCGTGTCAGGCATCATATAATTAAATTTAAAACAAACTTGTAATTTAAAAAACAAAACTAAATAAATAATATCAAAAAAGTAAAATGTGAATAATAATAACACACTAATATAATGGTAACAAGTATTGCGTGCTAATTATATCTTTTCTTTGGTCCAGTATATGGCTGTATTTACCGCCTTCTTGTTGCCTATCATAAGGTCCTCTTGTGTACATGGACTTGGCCCTCTTGGGCAGACAAGTAGGTGTGACGTTGTCTGATCTTGCCCACATATACAAGTTATGTCTTGTTCTCCATATCCCCATTTTCTCATATTTTCTTTTGTCCGTCCTACACCAACACGCAGTCTGTTCAGTGTCTTCCATACCGGCCAGTCTAGGTTGTTACCAGGAGGTAATCTTTCTGCTGGTTCCAATCATCTTTTACCATTGGTGTCCGTGATCAGTTTTTTCCACTCATTTAGCCTGCTTAGTAAAGGTGTTTCCGTTAGCTCTTCAGTTATCTTTAGGAAGGACTTCCTTGATTTCAGACGAGAAGTGGGGTCATTTTGGCCGTACATGGGGTGCCTCGTGTCTCTTTTTTGTTTACCGCGTTCAATTTTAGAGGATATCAGACGTCGAACTGATGGTGGAGGGATACCTGCTAGTAGGTAAACTTTGTCTATTGGTGTATTTCTCAGGCATCCTGTGATTAGTCGACATGTTGTATTTAAGGCGATATCTATTTTCTTCGCGTGAGTAGAGCTTCTTCAGACCGGGCATGCATACTCCCCTACTGAGTAGCATAGTGCCATCGCTGAAACCCGTAACGCATGTGGTTGTGCGCCCCATGCTGATCCCGTTAATTGCCGTATAAGACCGTTCCGGGTATTGATTTTCTTACTCGTTTTTTCGCAATGGGTCTTGTATGTTAGTGCTCTATCCAATGTCACGCCTAAATATGTGGGTGTGCTACAGTGAGTTAGTTCTACATCTTCCCATTTCACTATCAATTTTCTGTTGGCCTGCTTGTTTATCAAGTGGAAAGCACTTACATTGGTTTTACTAGGATTTGGCTTCAGATAATTTGCCCTATAGTAGTTTCCTAAACGGTCCAGTGTTTTAGAAAGTTTTGTTTCCACTGCTTCAAAACTATCTTCTTGTACAGCAATTGCCGAATCATCTGCATATACATAGTGTTTTATGTTGTTATGGGTTGGTCATTGGTATAGATATTAAAAAGCGCGGGGGCCAAAACGCTTCCCTGTGGTAGCCCATTTCTTATATTTCTCCATCTGCTGTTTTTCCCGGCTAGTGTTACAAAAAATCTTCGGTTACTCAGTAATGTTTGAATGATTTGCGTAAATTTGTAGTCTCTGGTTATCTGGTATACTTTAGAAAGCAATAAGCCATGGTTAACCGTGTCGTACGCGGACGACAGATCGATAAAGGATACCCCGGTAACTTTCTTCTCTTCGAACCCATTTTCAATATATTGGGTTAGGTTTAATACCTGCCCTGTACATGATTTCCCCGGACGAAAACCAGCTTGTTCCTTTATGAGTTGGTCATCAATGGCAGGGCATAGTCTGTTTAGA
Source organism: Nasonovia ribisnigri (assembly GCA_027563435.1). NCBI lineage: Eukaryota > Metazoa > Arthropoda > Insecta > Hemiptera > Aphididae > Nasonovia > Nasonovia ribisnigri. The sequence goes on from JANEHU010000198.1 coordinate 31,620, forward strand.
AGAATTCTTTCGAGTAGTTTGTATGTGTGACATAATAGAGAGACTGGCCGGTAGCTAGATGGAGTATCAGGTTCCTTACCTGGCTTCAGCAGAGCTATTACTTTCGCCTTCCTCCAGATCTTCGGGATCTTTAAAGTACTCCTGATATTATTAAAAAGGCTTAGCAGCCATAGTCTTGTGGTTTTTCCAAAGTGTTTTATCTGTTCTGAGAACATGTTATCTAGCCTGGCCGCTTTCCCATTCTTTAGTGTCTCCATAGCATCATCAAGTTCCGTAAGTAGGATCGGATTTCCAAGTTCATGCGTTTCATTGTTTTCCGTTCGTATAATCCTCGGTTTATAAGGTCTGGGTTTTGTCATTTTATTTTTACCGTTCATTAGAAGATGGTGTGAAATTTGGTTTGGTGTTATTAATGGTACCTTTTGTTTTTATCTTGGATTACTGTCTAAGCGCTTAATGAGGTTCCATGCTTTCTTCTACTCCTTTTCATATCTACTTCTGTTAGTAGGTCACACCAACGTTTCCTTTTCAACTCAGTTAATAAGTTCAGTAGTTCTTCTCCCTTTTCTATCGTATCCTCATCGAATGGGTCGGCCTCATATTTATCGGTGTATTGTTCTAGAGTTTCTACTAAATTAGGTGTTAACCCTGGGATGTGCTTTATTCGACAGCCTCTTGGTATATATTTTCTGGAGATGGTTTTTACTAACTTTGTAAAGGGTTCATAGTTCTCGTTTACTGGTTCCAGTGTGGTTACCGCATCATCTAGGGCTTTAGTAAAGGTGTACCAGTCTGCTTTTTGAAAGTTATATCTCCTCAAAAATGGAGTGTCACATGGTTTAATCACTGCTGTAATTTTGCACAATATGGGTCGATGTTGCGTGTGTGGTATCGGTCTTTCCTTTGTACATTGGGGAGCTATCATATCGCTTACAAATATTATATCGGGGTTATAACCTTTTTTCCATCTACCACTGTTAAATGATGGTGGTAGTTTTGGGCCATGGATTAGTGTTAACCTGTTGGACTCTGCCCAAACTTCAACTTTATCGCCATTATTATCTGTTTCGTCGTACCCCCAGTTGGTATGGTGGCTATTAAAATCTCCTATAATAATGTGAATATTTTTAGTGTCGAAGTTAGCTGGTTTGTCAAATGCAAATGTTGAGTTAGGAGGTTTGTAAATAGAGGTCACAGTGCATTTTCCAACTTCTATAGTGAGAATCTAAATGTCATCTATCTCTGTTATTTGGCTTGTCGTTACATCAATTGAAGAGCGGACAAATATAGCGCTTCCATACTTCCTGTGTGGGCGTATTGCAACGAGCTTCATCCCATTGATTCTTGGATTATTCATATCTTCATTCCTATGTGTTTCTTGCACACATAGCACGTCACATGAATTTTCTTTACATAATTCAGCAAGCAGTTCTTCCTTCTTTGAGTTTATACCCTCAATGTTACATGAGGCGATCGTCAGTGCTGGTTTCTTTATAATTTTCCCCTTTATGTGTTGTTCAACCATTTCGTTGTTGTGTTTTGTGGATATCATGTATAAGTCCCGTTTATCCTTCCATTTTAACACTAACACATTTGAATCACTTCTCATTGATTCAACCTCTCCTTTTTTCAATTGTTTTTAACTACTTGTTTTGGATTAGATTTTCTATTTTATCTTATAGTGCCTACTAGATGTGTTTGTCTTGTTTTTAATTTTTCGGCCAGCTCAACACTCGAGTACTTTCTTCAATACTAGCCTCTTTGCCAGCATATACTTTAAGAGCAATGGTATAACATGGAGGAATACATAGTTTAAATTCTTTTATACCGAATCTATCTCTCTTATTTTTTATTTATTGCTTAAATGAAAGCCTACCCATAAATTTAACAAGGGATTCGTCAATACACAAATGTTCTAATGGCTGCATACAGTTATTAGAATTAAGCATTATATCTTCCATAAAAGTACCAAGCTTCTATAAGTGATTTGTATTATCAGTAGTAGAATTATCAGAAAAATGCAACATATGCAATAATATTTCAAAACGATTTCGACTCATAACAAGCTCAAAATTAGTAGCAAATATCTCAGAATTACTCCAATATAGTTCATATGAAGGCAACGAAACTAAGCCAGTCCAAATCAAAAGTCCAAATAATTGTTTTATTTCTGTCTCATCTGTGTCAACCCATTTATTAATACGTGCAAATGGTGATAATGATTTAGAAGCCTTTTGCTGTGCAGCGAATTTATTTGTTTCTATTACTATTTTATTTATCATTTCATCATTCACAATAAGCGTATAAAAGTCAAGCGGCGTTCCATGCATTAGGGTATCAAATAAATCAGGATTTATACCTGCATTTGTATCATGACGATTAAATACAAAATCATCAATAACATTATCGTCTTCTCTCCATTGACGATCATCAATATTCATGTTAGGACGAATCCTTGGATGTCCTGGTCCACGATTAATTGTTGTAGAACCACCATCAGATGAGGCACTTACATGAGATACAATATCTAAAATAAAAATAATTTTAAATATATAGTGCAAATATTTGTTTTTTATTATAATATTATTTACCAAAATTTGGATCATCATTTTCATCACTATGAACAATTCCATCTACTCCAGATAATTCACCTTCTAAATTATATATTTTTATAAATAAATAGTAAATAGATACAAGTTTAAGCAAAATATATTACCATCTATAGATACTACATTCACATGTCGGACATTATTAATATATTGTTTACTAGAAGTAGAACCTTTAACAGTAGAACATTTAAGTTAATAAAATACTTTTATTAAATTTAAGGTAAAATAACTTACTTGTAGACATTATTTCAGCATTTTTAGCATCCCAATTGGGGTCATTATCACTGTCATCAGAACTAAAATCAAAATCAAAATCAAATGAAGAATCTAGCATTTCTTCTATAGTTTCTTCATTCATTTTTTTATTTTGCAACAAATTACACAAAAAAAGTGAAAACCCGTTAACTTTCAACAACAACTGCAAAAACACTTTAAATTTTCAATTTTGATAGTGATTTTTTAGTAGTATCAAAGTAAATTAAGTAAAAAGTATGAACAGTTACCAATAACAACAGTATCAAACATTGCTTTATCGATGATTTTAAAATATTGATAAAAAAAAAACTAATATAGGTATTTTCATGCTACAAACACCAAATTAAAGTGGTAACACTGTACAACTAGAATCCGACGAGAAAATACCGATAATTGAGATCTAAAATGAGATCTCATTATTATAATATTCCTATAAGTGAGATTTAATATGAAATCTCACAACAAACTTTTAGTAATTAGTTAAGATTTAGTATTAAATCTCATAGCAAATTTAAGTAACACAGTAAAAAACCCCGTGGTGGTCAACGAGTTAATAAAAGGGTGCCCAAGCTGTCTTCTAATACTTGATGAACTTAGAATATTTTCATGTGAAACGTAAGACAATGCAAGATTTTTCAGAACAGAATGTTCCGAAGAGTTAATTAGGTTATTTAACAAATGTGTACAATTGAATATGGCATGTAAAGAAGAATTTGCATAGCATGATATATTATTTGAATATTAAAAATAAATATTCGTTCGGCAAATTATTTACTTGAACATATTCAACAAGATTATTCCAATATTCATAAATAGGAATCTCTTTAATTTTATTAAGACATGTTACATACTATCTGTAACACATTTTATGACATTATATGCAAATATTTATAGGTTAATCTAATATTCTTTTATTATAACAATCAAATGACTGAGAATACGTTTCATGTATCCAAAAAAAGTAGTGGTAGTTTTAGTTTAAAAAAAAAAAAAAAAAAAACCCAAAAAAGTATTTTTAGTTGTAGTTGTAGTTTTAGCTAACAAAAAAAAAGTAGTTTTAAGTAGATTTGTAGTTGTAGTTTTAGTTATAATTTTAGTTGTCGAAGAAGGGTAAACTCAGGCAGCTTAAAATGCCGACGAATTGTTAATTCCTACACGAAATAGTCGAAGAGGTCTAACTCAGACAGCTAAAAGTCGAAGAGGTCTTACTCAGGCAGACAAAAGTGTGAACGAACTTGTAATTCAGACACAAAACAATTATTTATAAGCTTAAAAATGAGTTTAGAAAAAAAATTGGACGAGGTAGCTCATTATATTAAGACTCAATATCCAAATTTAAATTTTGGGAATGTCTCAGTTTCTGACAGTTGTGTAACTAAGGCTAAGGCCACACGGACGCACTAAGTACGCGCGTTGCGACGGACGTACTATTTAACGCGCGCACTAGAGCGGGCACACGAGCGTCAATATGACGTCCGTTAAAAATGTGTTATCATTGATTTTGTATCTAGTATCTACTTGGTTGTAAAGTTGTAAAGACGTTTTGCGTACTATTTTCACAAAGTTTTTTTTAAATATGGACCCAGATGAAGTTTTTTCCTTCAGTTCTTTAACCTATTTATACCTAAAACAAAAACGGACTAAAAGGGAACATTGGGTTCATCCAATAAATTGTGAACGATATACAAATGGTCATTACGTGAAGTTGTACAATAAACTTAGAGAAGATTCGTCAAAATTTTTTAACTACTTCCGCATGTCTGTAAGATCATTTGATGAACTTTTACTGTGCATCAAAAATGATATTCAGCTACAAAATACCAATATGCGATTAGCCATACAGCCCGAAGAAATGTTGGTGATAACTTTGAGGTATGTAGGTATTTTTGTAATAAAATTTACTCTTATAAAAATAAGTTATTATTCCGGTATTTTATTTATTTTTATTAAATTACTTTATTAGACAATGTATATTGTTAGTAAGTATTTAAAAATAGATAGTACAATTAATTATTTTCTAATGACTGACAATAAAAGAAGTAAACTTGATATATATATATTTATAATTAATAGGTATACATATTATAATATTTTACTTTTTTAAATAATATTGCGTAAAAAAATATAATTATGAACTGGGATTTAAATAACTAATATTTTCCATAGTTGTATATTCGTTTGACAACTCATCACTGGAGAATTGAGAGTAATAAGACAAAGCAGACGAAGATGATGTTGGACGGAAATTTGCGGGTGTTTTATTGAAAGTTGTAGATGAAGTATTATAAAATTTATTATGTTCTGGCGTTCTTAAATTTTGTAGGAGCTGCATTGTTTGCATTCTAAATTCAAATTTCTGATCCATAGTTAAAGATTTAACAGATGGTAGTAATGAATAAAAAAAAGCTAAATCCTCATCGTTGTCAGAGGTTTTCTTTGATGCTTTGTGGCTTTCCATAAAGTCGATTAATGCATGTTCCACATTGGGTTTTTTTCTCTTACTTGTGGATTTTTCGTTTGAAGATGTTGCTGTGATTTCCATATCTATGTTGCTGTTATTTATACCATCGTCAACACAAGTCACTGAATCATGCTCAATTTCATCAAAATTGTCTACTCCATCTTCTTCAGTTGTTGCATAACTAGAATCAGTATTACGTAACTCCTTAGTTTTTCTCAGGAATGATAACTGTTCACCATAGACGTACTGTCTAATTTTTTTAGCCGCCGAACCAGATCTATTGCATTCATCTTGTTTTTTCAAGTTTCGCGTATAATTATCTCGAATTGTACGCCATTTCGAAGTTATATCTTGCACTAAAATAAAAAATAAAAATAAGTTTACTTTTTTCACATAATGGTTATTAAGTGGATATTTTTGTTTATTTGGTTTTAAATTATTTAATTTAAATTATTATTAAATTGTTTTAATTAGTTTTTAAATTATTTGATTTTTTTATGTTATTTTATCCATCAGATACCTCGCTTCAGGGTGCAGTTTTAAAGAACTGCATTATAACTATCGGATTGGGAGAAGTACTGCAAGTGAAGTCGTCAGAAAAGTATGCAAAAGTATTTGGAACAGATTAAAAGAAATATGCATTCCCATCCCTGATCAGGGTATGTGGCTTAAAATTGCCAAAGAATTCAATGAAAGAGCAAATTTTCCAAACTGCTTAGGTGCTGTTGATGGAAAACATATCCGAATCATAAAACCGGAAAGAAGTGGTTCATTATATATGAATTATAAGCATTACTTTTCCATTGGACTGCTAGCTATTGCCGACGCAAACTATAAGTTCATTTATGTAGATGTTGGATCTTATGGAAAAGATTCAGATTCAACTATCTTTAAAAACTCGGCACTTTGGGAAAATTTGAAAAAAAATAATTTGAATATACCTGCATCAACAACAGTACCAGGAGTTGATATTTCATTACCATACGCGTTTGTTGGTGACGAAGCATTTGGACTGGACAAGCACTTACTTCGACCCTTCTCTGGTACTCATTTGCCAGTTCGAAAAAAAATATTTAACTATCGTCTATCACGCGCAAGACGATACGTAGAGTGTACATTTGGCATTCTTTCTAATAAGTGGCGTATATTTCACAGACCGATCGATGTACACGTAGATTTCGCAGTCGATATTGTTAAATGTTGTTGCGTTTTACATAATTTTGTTCGTGATCGAGATGGGTTCAAGTTTGACGATACACTAGCAATCAGTGGCTTTGAAGAACTTAGCATTGTTGAAAACTATTTGGTACCTCGAAGTCCTAACCGTTATCGTGATGCGTTATCTAATTATTTTGTAAGTGAAGAAGGACAATTGGAATGGCAGATGGGTAAAATATAATAAAAACTTAATTTATAAAAGAATTAACGTATTTTTAAATTGTGTACCGATGTATTATATTGTATTATATAAATTATAAAATAAAATAAAATACTTACAAATTACTTTTTGTTCAGAGTTATTTTTTTCTTGAAACTTGCTAATGATACTTAAGGCAATCTCCCTCCATGCCGTATTTTTTTTCGTTTTGTCTTTGTAGTTTTCGTCTGCAGTGTTCCACAACAATGGCCTTTTTTGCACCTCATTTATTAAAATCTCGCAGTCAACATTTGCTGCCATAATAATTATTTTAGTGCTTATAATAATAATACTAATTATAATTATTTTTGTATATTATAATATTACACGTGGACGAGTGGGTCAAAAACGTCTGGATAGAATATAACGTGCGTACTGCGTATACAAAAGTGCGCCCGTGTGACCACGCAGTTGACGTTCACATTTAAAAACAATACAAATTTAATTTTGGCGTTGATATGTTCGACGTCCGTTGGACGTGCGTCGAAGAGATAATACGTCGATAAAATTTGACGTCCGTATTAACGTGCGTTATTTTTAACGCGCGTTACTCGTGTGCCTGCTCCCATAACCGATAATGTAGTCCTACAACGCGCGTCAAAAAGTACGTGCGTATCAACGCATTTTGTACGCTCGTGTGGCCCCAGCCTAATATTTACAATATCATCTTTAATAAAGAAAATGATAAAGGTTTAAAAAAATCAATTGCAAATGATATCAATAGAAACATTTCATCTCTTCGTAAACGTATTACAAGTTTGAACAATACTGATCTATGTACTGTGTCAGAAATTAATAGTACAATAATAAAATGTATTGAAAATTGTAACTATATGTCTAGTGATTTCTTACTAATAACATAATTCTGAATGACATATGTAAATACATTAAAGTCACTACAAATCAATTTTACCGTAATAAAGTGTTAAGACAATGTCAAAAACACATTCTCATGTAGTTTCATACGGCATTTAGTTAGACCAAGATAGGCAGACTTGCCTTCGAGCTTTCGGAAAGTTTCTGGACATGACTCAATCACCCAGTCCACAGTGATCCTTTCCCTTGGACCTGTCTTATACAGCGGGATTATGGTCCGGATGTCCTCTTCGGTTAGTCCTCCTATAAAGTTCAGTTGTCATAATAGTAAATTTTAAAGAAAACTATAGGTATTGGCCAAAAAGGGGGCCGCCCATTCGCGGTAGGTAGTAGAGCTCTGCACGGTCCGTTTTTTTCTAGACCGGACTGGACCGATAAACTTTAACCAAGACCAGGACCGGACCGGACCGGACCAATAAAATAAAATTGAAAGTTAAGGGGGGGACCCCTCCGGTTGCGCCACTAACTATTATTCATTACTAATTTTATAACGCGTACGACGTACCTATCATTTAAGTATAATTTAGAAGCACTTGAGATAATTATTATACCGTATAGAATTTATTAGACGATTAAATAATTTGTACTGAATAGTATGTTATGTAGACTGTAGAGTCTGCTGTGTGGATAATCATTGTGCAGTAAGTAGTGACTAGTGTAAACGATCTAGGTACTAGGTAGTAGGTATCTACTAATTACTATATCTATTACCTACTTATCTAATACCTAGTTGGGTACGAGTTAAGGTAACGTAGAAAAAAAATAAGTAAACTTAAACAAAATAATAAATGTTAAAATTAGTATTTATTAACTATTTAATGTCTAGTTAACTACTAATATTAAAAAAGTGAGAAAAGTATTTGAAAGAAAAATAACATTTATATCTTTATTATTAAGTGATTATACCTTATTATCACAAAATTTAAAAATTAAAACAATATAATAATCCTTAAATAAAGTAATGATTTTCATTTTTGGGAGTTGAAATGGTTGTTTAAAAAGAGAATGCCATCTACCGTATTGCCACCAAGACAACTTCTGCGCTCTTCTATTACCCTTCCGTCAACGCTAAATGACCGTTCACTGCTTGCACTGCTTGCCGGAATGGCCAGAATTTGCTTCGCCAAAATAGACAAAAGTGGAAAAATGTGTTTTTGATTATTCCAAAATGTTATCGTCTTGAACTTCAAAGTATTTGTTTTTATAATCTTCAATCTATTTTTTGTACCTAGGATAATTTCTTGATTGGTCTGTGTCATTCTTGTCATCTTCCCATTCAGAAAAAGTGGAGTTTCTTGAAGGATTAGGATTTCTTGCTGTAATGTTGTTCACCTCTTGAAGATTAGTGTGTCTATTATCTTCTTCCAAATCGATTCGCATAAGGTTCAACTCAATATTTCCAATAATACGAGCTTTATCAGTTTCAGAAAACATTTTTAAATACCTACTTGAATTTTGGGAATAAAAATACGGCTATTTCATATTCTTGTGCTAGTTTGAATTTTGTGTCCATAAATTCTAATCCTCTTTTTCCTAACTTTTGTAAAATGGAATTAATAGTAAGTTCTTCAGCATTATTATATATGTTTTCTTGTAGATTGGAATATGTTTGTAAATGCTTTTTTAGTAGTAGTTGGTATAATACAACTTTCTGAATAGTAGGGCGTTTATCGCCCTCAAGTTCATCTGATGCCTTCTTAAATGGTTCTAAAAACTGAGTTATTTTAGTAAGTAATTCTGTATCTTTATTTTGAATTCGATTGAAATTTTCTCCATGTATTTGTATTATTTGCGGAAGAGCATTTTGAACAGACTGCAACATTAAGAACCTAGTATTCCACCTAGTCTCTACCTCTTGTACGAGACCTTTACACAGTTCGCCATTTTTACCGGTGCTTTTTATGAATCTTACCAATTGCTTACATTCTGTAAGTAGCGTTATAACAGGTTCAAGCGGCTTATTTCCGTCTTCTTCTTGTTCCAAATATTTCATGTCAAACAAATTTCGTAGTACTGTGTTTAGTAAATGAGCGCTGCAATTAAGACGATTGGTATTTCTTAATGCGCTTAACATATTACTACCTTGATCTGTTACAAAAGTTATACTGGACATCAGATCATTAGAGGAGGGCTTATTTGCTGCATCAGAAATTTGAAAAAAAAATTATACAAAAAACGTCTTATGTTTTCACCTGTTTTCGATTCGTTCATTGGAAATTGACCTGTATAAAGTAAACGATTATTCAATTCCCAATTATCATCGATATAATGAAGAGTTATGGACATATAACTATTCCTACGAAAGTTATCAGTCCACAAATCAAAAGTCGATGCACAATATTTTTTTTCGATGATAAAAAATAAATCTTTAAAAATATTATTTCTTATTTCTTTTGTTGTTGTTTCAATGTGTCGTGAAACGGTTGTTGGGTGCGGCAAAATATCAGCAATGTCAATTTTACCATACTTGGCACCCACATCCAATAAAAACTGTCCAAACTGTTTAAATCCTTCACCCTCAATAGAATACATAGGTTTTATATCCATAGAACAATATTTGACACATTTTTCAATAGTTTCATCCTTAAGTTTTTTTGGTATATCTTTTTTTTTCTTATTCGTGATTTCAAAATATTCATCAATTTTCTCTTTTGATCCTACTCCTAAATTGCATCTATGTCTGGAAAGTGTAGTAGTAGATGAGTTTTGTCCGTATAGATCCTTACAATTAATACAAGCAATAAATCCTGTAGAAATCTGTTCTGGGGAATCAGGATCATCTATATTTTCTACGACATTCAGAACTTTCCTAAACTTTTTCCAAACTTCACTTTTTCCTTCTTGGGGTACTAAAGTGTATTCTCCAGTATCACTCATTAATTTTCGTTTGATCGAAATTTTTGTTGTGGATGTCGTAGAAACTGGATTAATTTGGACTGGAGAATTTAAAGCCGAAGTAAATACAGTATTGGTGGATTCATTATTCAAGGTGGACGTTATACTAAGTTGACTAGACGTTTCAAGGGAACTTATGGAACTCATACTTCATCCGACAATTGGGTTATAGTTTTTGTCGGTAATTTTCTCATTGTCGACAAATATGGATCAGAAGACACGAGTAACATATGGAGGATGTCTTCATTTGTATTTAACCTCGAACATTTTCTAGAGTGGTGCTCTCTGTATTTACGCAAATCCTTATTTTTAGCTTCAGCTGCTTCTTCAGAAAATTGTCCTGTACATTTTTATAATTCTATTTAAATTAAATGATCCTTTTTTTTTACTTAAACAGTAAAACTTACCCATTGGCAATAATGCATACTGTACAATATCTGCACCATGTATTAGTATTTTATGGACACTACTGGGCATGTAATACCAAGGATAAAGGCTAACATAAAGTTTAGCTGTTTCCAAAGTATACGATTTAAATGTTTTTAAATTAATTTCATGATGACTTGATATAGCATTTAATATATTAGCGAAACGTTGAATTAATTGGACGTCTAATCCTGTGATAATAGCACTAGTTTCAGCATTTTTAAAAAATTTACGGGCTGTGTTTCCATCGTTAGTTGTTCCAGCTCCTAAAAGAAAAAAATATATATATATTTAAAAATTTAGCAAGAAATATGAATTATAAAACACTTACCTTGTAACATAACATCGACTAATAAACCCAATTGTAAACGAAATTGATCTTGTATATACTTTTTTCGTTTTTGAAATATTTCTTTGTGTTCCAACGATCTTACCTTAATTACAATCTGTATTAATTAATTTATACATTTGTATATTATGCTTATGTATAGAATAATATTTACCTGCCACGTTTTAATATCTAAACGATATGATATATGTAATAAACATTCAAACAATCGAATATGAGCATGAAGCACCGATAGACCAAATCTGTATGTTTCACAATCAGCTTTATAATTTATTAAACTGTCGATTTTGTTCATTTCTTTTGGACTACATTTACATATATAACATTTCTGACTAGAGGTTTCGGTTATTGAGTTGCAAATCTAAAAAAAAAAAAAAACACTTTAAACAATTACAATAAATACATTTTTTTTATAAAGTATCAATAATTATATTTCTTTATTCGTATAAAAATATTACCTTGCCATCGATCATTGAAAATATTAGAGTATGTTCTATTTGTATTTCAGCTGAATTATTGATAGTAATTGTGGTAGGAATTAATGTTTTTATTTGATTTTCGATATTATCAACTAATCGTCTCGTACTTTCTTTAGTCTCTTTTATATACTCAAACATAATTGGTCTACAGAATCTTGTTGAGGAATATCGAGGATTTTCCCAGATAGTAAAGTAGCTTTCATTTCTTTTACATCTTAATTGAAGCGGAACTAAAGATGCCATAACTATATCTGCATCTGTTTTATCAGGTTGCGTTTTAAAAATTTGCTTATACCTTGAATGGCCCCCACTGCCATCACAACCCCACTTATAAATCATTTCAAAATTATAAGATTGTGAAATAATTTGAATAGTAGGTATTTGAAATATTCGTTGAACAGTATGATCAACTAAATTTTGCAAAGGTATATTAGAAGCACTTTCTGATACAAAACATTTATCTGGATAACATCTTTGTTTGGCTTGAAGAATACTATTATATGATGGATATATATTAGCATTACGCTGTTTTGCTTCCAATCGCAATCCAATATATTGATTTTTCGTAAGTCGTTTATCAATTAAACAACAAAGCGCTTCATCATCAGAATATGGTATTGGTTTATTATGGTTTTTAATATTTTTTTTTATTTTAGAAGCTCTGGTTGGAGTTATAGTTGCCTCTTTTAATAATTCTGCACAATCTCGTTTTCCACCTTTATATAATTTTGTTTGATGGTGTAGTTAGGCCATCAACGATGGCTTTAACTCTTTTACTCTTCGTTCTATTTTTTAAGTCAGAAAACTCTTTTGATGGCCTTCCTACAGTTTTTAAAGTTTGATCATTTTTTATATCAGGGAATTTAAATTCTGTTTCTAACCATTCTTTATATTTATTCATAAATATGTTCAAAGTTCGATTACAACCTGACCATTTTTTTGTTAGAGAACGCGAAAAATTCAAGATTTCTGTTTCTATTTTTTTTATATAACTTGTATCCCAATTTTTAGAACCGTAATTTTGTATGATAAAATCCAATAAATAATTTCTAGAATCAATGTTTTGAGGTGACAAAGGTCCATTATTTCTTAATTGCAAAAACAGTGTCTTAAACGTCAATTTTTTTTCACAAACATTGTCTGAAATAATATATTATATTAAATTTGTAGAATTTAAGTTCAGAAATGTATTATTTATATAATTAAAGCTATTTTTATTCTTAAACGCACATACACACACGTTTATATTAACTTGTTGAACATACAATTTTAATTTAATGCTTAATATTTTAATTTTCAAGGTACCTATCTGATAAAGTAATAATATATTTTCTATGGTAATAAAATTTCTAGAATTGCAAAGGCAGCTAAAGGCAGATAAATTATACATGATTAGAAAGCTGAGAACTCATACTATAATCTACAATAGTTTATTAAAAAGCAAAATTGGGCAATTTCAATTCAGAGCTCTTTAAATTCACGAAATCATCAATTATTCAATAATTTTAATACTGCAATACAATTAAATAAATAAAACAGTAGCAATTTTCAAACTTGAACAACTTACCTTCAATTTCCATGTCCGTATTAATTTTTCAAAATATAACAAAAAAAATTACACAACAATTTATGAAAAATATAATAGGTACTTTCTTTTCGGCGTTTACTCGATAAATGAACAACGTTTACACGTTTATTCGCGATAATGCATTTCTTATCTGCAGTTATTTTGATATGGGTAATACAAAAAGTTATTTTTGTGATCAATATTTTGTAGACAACTAGTTCATCATTAGAAAAATATTTATAAGACAACTTTTTTTTATTAATTTTGACGCGCCAAACTTTCATTTTGGACCACTGTGCGTCGACATGCTGGAAAGGGAAGCCCCAACCACCCACCACTAGTCCAGACTTGTCACAATTAGAATTTGGGAATGACACCGAAACACGTGCGAAACATATGGCACTCAGAAAAATGTATCATAATATCTATGAAAAACAGATACTAATTTAATGGAAATCGGGTATGATTTCGAGCCAATTATATTTGTTCATAAAAAGATGAATATAATTTTCATTAAATTGTAGTAATTGGTGCTTAATTAGTTTAATTCCAAATGTCATCATTTTAGATAACTTTATACTCAATTTAACAATATTAATACATTGAACTAACGAACTTACATACTAAATCCAATGACATTTTATTCATTAAAATAACACTTTTTTCTTGGTTTCAAAGATTGTTTGACTTTGAATTAACTTGTGCACGTCCTTAAATTGTATAAATTGAATTTATTGAAACCATGCAACATTTCATAATTTTAATGAAGTTTAACTTTCAATTAATTCAGTGATCAACCTAAATTCAATGAAATTATTTAATAAAATCAAAACTTTTTCTCATGATTTCAAAAATGTTTTGACTGTGAATTTACTTGTAAATATGTTTAAATCAATGAATTGTATTTAATAAAATAATGATAAATTTAATTATTTTAAAGCAACTTTACTTTGGATTTAATCATTGATGTACCTACATAATTCAATACAATTATTTAATAAAAATAATACTTTTTTTATTGTTTCAATAAACTTTAATACATTAAATTTTATATTGCATATGTGTAATTACCAAGTACAAAAATCACTCTTATTCTAAATCATTATTTAACAGAAAACAATTACAATATAAGTAGTTACATTAAATAGAATAAAGAATACAATACAAATAAATTTAATAGAAATGTTTAAGCCGAATAGCAGTTTCATTGGTTGGTAAATTATATAAGTGTGTAGGAGGTCCTATAAATTCATTAACATTCTGAAGTACATAATTTGAAGTTACAGTTCTAGAAATAATATAACTGACTAAATGTTTTTTAAATGATGATACATTTAAATATTCACAAAAAAACAACACTTTTTCATTGAAACATATAATTTTTTTTAACTTATAAACTAACATATTATTATCTACACAACATGTTAAGATATGTTCTGCATTATACACAGTATTACAGTAATTAATTTTATCATAGCAAACTGCATCATGAAGAAGTGTTAAATCATTAGGCAAAAACAATAACTTAATATGTTCAAAATACTGATATTGAGCAACTAAAGGACTAGTGAACACAGGTGTCCATAAACTATAGTGATGGTAAGTAATAGCCTGCTAATCAAAAATTATAAAAGCAGTGACTGCTATTTTATTTTGTTGATATTTTTCCCTATTGCCTACCCTGATGATATTTATGAAATCGCGCCGGCGCCGCGCTCTATGGGCGTAGAACACTTCTTCCAAAATGTAATATTATTGATAACATGTTGGAAGAACATTATTGCCAACATCAAAAAATAATAAATAAAATGATTCAGTTGTACCTTTTATATATTTTAAATTGATATAATATAATATTAATAGATTGAAAATATTATAAAATATTGAAAATACTAGTATTTATAATCAATGATATTAAACAATAAGCATTATGTTTATGTCATTATTACATAACATATTAACATTAATTAAATTCGTAAATTAAATTCGTGACACGTGTTTAGTCACAGTCAACTAAAACTATAGATGTTTATACTATAAAAAATTAAAATAAATGTAATTGTTATTGTTCCACATATAAAATAGTTGTCGTCTATAAATCACAAAAATATTGTTCATCATTTTAAAAAAATAAATAAAATTTAAATATTAATCTGCTAGAATAGGACCAATCTGACGTCTCAGATACCCATCATTAGCATGGCCCATTTGTGTAAGACATCTAATAATGTTGCCATGTTCATTAAGCTGCTCAATAGCTCTTTTCAACATATGAGTGTTGGTAGCCCGTTCACGACTAGAAGTTTGATCTCGGATCTAATTATTTGTTTAGAAATTAGACATACTTACTCCACAAACGCCTTTTCAATCTCCTGAATGGAACTGGAAGTTGTAAGCATAAAAAATATTTGGTATATATTTGGTACTATATAGAAATCAATGGCTTATTATATTAATACGTACATACATATTCTAATTAAAGTTCATGACTAAATAGATTTTATTCTATTTAATTATAATATTTTTCTGGGATTTTATTTCAGGTCTTTTTTTCCCGGTTTTTTTTTTTCGAATATCAACTAAAATGTGATAGTATTGATAGAATTGATTGTATCAATTGATCGTATACATCCTGGTAAAAAAGAATTTTGAGGTTAATTCCACTATCACAGATAATGAATTTGGAAGATGTGCCCCCATCTCCGCGCTCTATACAGTAACTACTGCTATTGCTATTGCTAAACTGCTATTACTAAACTGATATTGCTATTTGCTATTTACTATTTAGATTATTTTAGATTATTGTAATAGCTGTTATTTCCTATAGTATTTTATTATTTATTTGTAATAGTATTTCAACTGCAACATATATAGATTGCTATTTAACTGCTAATACTATTATCAGTAATATCTATTATCTACCTATAAGCATTTTAGCCACACGCGTTATAATTTTATATCAGTAATTTATTATAAATCGGTAATTACATAATTATATTCTGATAATCTGATTTCTGTTGTACCTTGTACTGTGCCACTGTGGTCTGTGATTTACTGGTCTGTACTGCTCACTGTAACCACTGCTCTAGAGTCTAGATGTAACAGTACCCGTAAGTTGAAGTTGTGCCACTTTTGTATCTAATGTTTTCCAGATAGACACAACATTTTCATCTCTATCAACTGGTTCAGGTATGAAATTGGAGTCTTCTTGAAGTGGAGCATTAGACGATCGATCTTTAGAAATAATTTCAGCAGTTAACTCAATAACATCATTTTTCACCGACTGTTGCATAGAATCTGATAATGTTATTGATTTAAATCGAGGATCCAGGAATGTACACCTAACCAATGTCTTACTATTTTCTATTACTCCCCATCTATCTCTATGATTCATGCCACTTAGTAACTGCTGTAGAACATTTATAACCTCTACAGTAAAGTTTTTCCTAGCCATCTGCTCACAAACATTTTTGAGACCTTGAGAAATTACTAAAATTATAGATGCGGTCATATACTTACTACCACTTACCGCCTTTGTAGCTTCCTCAAAAGGACGTAGCACTTGAATAAGCTCTTTGGTAATTTTCCATTCATCTGCTGAGAGTGTTTGAGGAGGGTTATCTAATAACCCTAGAGTACCACTAATAGCATCTTCCAACTCAACAAAACGATCTAACATATAGTAAGTAGAGTTCCACCGTGTACTTATATCTTGCATCAATTTTTTGGGTGCTTTAGATCCATTGCTTGTTTGATACATATTAAGTTTGTGGTTAGCTCTACTACTGTTTTGGAAGTGAGTGACAATACATTTTATTTTGTCAAACACAACTGTAACTTTAATGCATCTTGAACAATTAAGTTAAGTGTATGAGCAAAACACCCCAAACTCTTAACTTTTAATGAATTCAAAGCAGATTTGATATTATTAGCATTATCTGAGACTGCTAAAATTATTTATTTTTTTTTATCTATGTTCCATTTATCTAAAGTTTCTTGAATCGTGTTACATAAATTAAGACCTGAATGGCTTTCAGAAAACTCATAGCATCCCAACAATACAGATCTTAAAACAAATTGTGTGTCAATAAAATGATATGTTATGGATATGAATGCTATATTGTTTCGAGATGTCCAACAATCTGTCGTTAAACAGCCACTCAACGATTCATTGGTTAAGAGCTCTTTTGTCTCATTTAAACTTTTTTGGTATAGCGCAGGGATGTGAACTTTGGATATCGTGTGACGATCAGGTATTTTATAAGCTGGATTTAAAAGCTTAACAAAAATTTTGAAACCTTCATCTTCTACTACCTTAAAAGGCTGAAGATCTTTGGTAAACAGTTTTAGAAGACCCTCGTCAATCTTTTTTTGAACATCAAATGTCATCTTTTTGGGCACAAATGTGGTGATTGCAGCTTGCTTTTTTTTCCGTACTATTGGTAAGTTATGAGCAGTATTAGCTGTTGATGGTTGATCAGAATTAATTAAAACAGTTTCTGTTTGGGTTGTAGAAAGCGATGTAGACGTCGAAGGCAATATACTTTGGGCAGTTGGGGCAGATGGTGGATCATCAATCAGTTGGTCGTTTTCATCTGGCTATAAATTTTTTTATTGTAAATAATTGGTTAATAACTAAAAATGTATTTTATTATTTTATTTTATTTAAATATGTACCATTAATTATATATATATTTTTTTACTATTAATTTTTTTGACATAGGTAAAATATAACATTTTTAAACAAAAAGACTTACATTTTTTTTATAATTTTCAATATTAAATATTGTTAATTGTATTTTTTTAATTGATTTTTATATTAAGACATTAGGTACCTATATATTTTATTTTTTTAAATATAAAATAAATAGTCTTAATATTTTATATTATGTAACCTCTTTATTAAAAAACAATTTAACAATATTAGTATTTTATATCAGTTACAATTTTAAACAGATTTTCTTTTATTGTTTGAAGCCTGAAGGAAAAATCTTTTAGTTTTATCTTATTCCCAATTTAATTTAATTTATTTTTTCATAATTAAAATACTTACTTGAACAGCAGACATTTGGATCCAGTGTGACTTAGCAAGATGGGTTTTTAAATTTGTGACACTTGTCTTAAATGAGTATTTGCGTTTAAAATATCACACTTAGCAAAATGAGTGTCATCAATTACAGTAAAGTGTGACCAAATACTACTTGTTTTTTTATTTAGACTCATTTTTGCATAGTAAAAAATACAATTAATAAACTAACACTTCACTGTTCACTACAGTTCAGAAGGAAATAGGAATCAGGAATGAGACATGAGTTTTGGATTTAGTTAAAACTAAATAAAAACAAAATGTTTGGTTTCGTGTTCGTACATGTTTTAATCTGGATATTATGTGTTTTACATAATTTAGTATAATTTATATTTTTAGATATTTATAGTTTAAACTACAGTGCTACTGATATAATTAGATGTATTTTTTTTTTACATTGGTTTTTCGAATAGTGAATTACAAGCAATGATTGGGTAACTCTGGTAATGCTATATTAATTTGACTTTGGTCCTCATCTTGATGAAATTCTTCATATTTCCTCATTAGCATGTTCCATTATTTCGCAGGTCAAATATGTAAAATTAAAAATACACAGTATGATTTGATCAACATTTATAGTTATTAGTTGATAATTATTTTAATGGTTAAATGAGTCATTAATTATTTTAATTACATTATTTTAACTAAATAAAAATAGTAAAACTATCAAAGCCTAATGTTTATCCCAATTCGTAGATAGGATAACGTGATATCGCCGCTGTTAAATTGCTAAAAACTGATATTGTTATTTAGGTGTTAATAGTAGCAGTCCTGCTATTAGCAACCCACGTCCCACGTTAAAATTATCACATTTATGTGATATCGAAGAAAATAGCAATAGCAGCTATTTATCACTGCTATTTAAAAAAATAGCATTTTACCATCACTAATAAACTATGATTAAAATTTAAAATCATGTTTGCAAAATTAATAGAATATTTTATTTCTAATGATACAGGAATTTGTACTCTATAAGTTATATTTTTAGTATAGGTTTTAAGTTCTCTGTGTTTTGATTCAAATCTATATGACCATAACAATTTTAAAGGCCCTGACTTTTTAATAATGTTACAATAATGAATGAGAAGATGGTGTTTTGGTTTTAATGTATCGTTAAAAATCTCAATGTACTTAGAATTATGGTAGAAAATTAAATTTTCTATAGTTCTATAGTTTGTTCACAAAAACTAGGTAATTGCAATAAATCAATCGATTCAATGAAATTAACTAAAAATAACCAAACTGAATCACTTTCAGGAACTAAATCACCAACTAATAATGGAAAAAAAATGGACAGATGTTTGCATCTCTCTTGACGACATTTTAATTTTTGATTCATTCAACTCATTTTTAATCAGAGGAGGGGACATACGTCCAATTTCTGAATCACCATAATCAAACTCTTGCTTTCTTCGGTTTAACAGTTCTAAATTGAAATATCACAAACTAATTAAATTATTGATAATATGACACATGTTTTACACACAAATACCTTCAAACAGGTCATGCATAATGTCAACTGCAAATTATTCGCAACATGAAATGAAACAATGTTATTAAATATAGATTCTTCATTAACTCCAGCACTCTGACAATCATTTTTTAATACATTTTCATTATAATTTTGTTTGTTGCGCAGTAAATGTATGTCTTCAACAGCAAGGGTTTGAGTATGTGATTTGTGACTTAGGCAAAAACGACAAAAAAAATTTGAAGAAAAAGATTTAGTAAAACATAAAACCGTATTGATTCCAAGATTATCACCAACAACCAATCCCAAAACAAATTTTATTTTCACACTTTTTCCTGATAATACCTATTATATTCAACCCAATATTTTGTGATTTGTTTAATTCCTCTATCAAATGATAAAAACTTCTATCATTTTCAAGGTATTTTAATACACCTTTTATTGGTAGATTTGTTATGATGATACTTGGATGTAGGAACAAGCAGGGAATTCAAAATATCAAGTATCAAAATATTTCTAGTGTCTGAAATAGAAAAATAATTAAAATGCTTTTAATTTAATTTGATCAATTGAATAATCAAGATTACAAAATGGCAAATTAAAATATAAAATACCTAAATCAGTTTCTTTTACTTCAAGTAAACGTTGTAAAAGTAGTTTACTATTTCCGTCTTTAATGCCACTTGCCATACAAGGAATGATTTTAAGAGCAAATTGATTCCATTTATCAAAAAGTGAATTGCCCTTAGAACTTGTATTCGTGCAATCAAATTCTATATCAATCTGAAATTAGAATTATTTACTTATTATTTATTCAGTTAAATTATGAAATTCTAACATAAGTATTCAAATTTGAAAAGAAAATTTTTTTTAGCAGGTTCTTCTTCTACTGTTTTTATACCTAGGTCTTTGTGGTGGGTCATGTTAGAGTCAAAGGGAGGGGCATTTGTGATTTTACGAAGGGTAATATTTTGGAAGGCCTGAATTTTATTTTTTTACCGATCCCCATAGTTGGATTCCATACGTCCATATGGGTTTCAGAAGTGATTTGTATATTTGAAGTTTTGTTTTTAAGGATGAGTATTTATTTTTGGAAAGTAATAATTTTAGGGAACGGGAGCGGGCATTAAATATTAATCTTTTTTTCTTACATGATTTTGCCATATTAGCCTTTTATCGAGGTTTAGTCCTAAGTATTTAACAGTGTCAAGAGCAAGCATAGGTAAGTTATTTACAGTTACGTTAGGGCAAAGTTCGTGTCTTAGGGTGAAAGTTGTGTGAATGGATTTTTGTTGTTTAATTTAGTTTTCCATTTCGCATACCATTCTGGTAGTAGGTTTAGGTTGGATTGTAAATGTCTTGAGGCAATCATTGGATCATTATGAAATGACAGTAAGACTTTATCGTCAGCATAATCAGCAACAATAGTATTTTGTGTTGATTGAGTTTAAACAGAAGACCTTCATGCCAAACTTTGTCAAATGCCTGGGAGATGTCTAAAAAAGCACAAGCACAGTAGCATTTGTTTTCAAGAGAGGTAGAGATTGCATCAATTACTCTATGGATCTGGTGTACGGTGCTGTGTTTGGCTTTAAAGCCAAATTGTGAGGACGGGAGTACATTTTTTGATTTTATGCGCGGATAAATACGTTTGTAAATGAATCTTCCGCAAATTTTTGAGGAGTATGACAATAAACTTATAGGTCTATAGGATGTTGGGAGGTCCGGAGGTTTATCCGGCTTAGCAAACATAATTATTTGCGAAAACTTCCAAAGAGTGAAAATCTGTAAATAGCATTGTAGATATAAGTAAGTAGTATGAAGGCTTTGTTCGGTAAGCAATTAGCAACATTAGCCGTTATTAGATCAAACCCGGGAGATTTTTTGAGAGAACAATTTGAGATCATACTTTTAACTTCGTTAGGTGTAAAGTATTTTTCTGAGCGAGCACTTGGTAAGGTAGAATGTAAATAATTTTCAACACCGATAAAATGTTGCGGAATATGGATATCCTCATGCGGATAAAAAGTTATAGAAAGGGGGGCTTGGAATGCTTCTGCTTTTTCAGAATCTGAAACGGCGAGCAAGTTGTCAGCATTTAACAGTGAAGGTGAAGCAGTTTTATATTTAAGTAATCGCTTAGTTTCCCTTCATAAACTCCTATCAATGACAGATAGAGAGTATAATTTTTGTTCAAATTCATATGATTTATATTTTGCCAATGCCTTTTTTAGTGAGTTAGCGAGTTTATTATAAGCTGTTTTGTGAGATGTAAGCCTAGTTGGTATTAGCTCTAGTTCTTCGTTTTTCTACCATTAGGCAGCGAATTTTATCAGATACTATTGGTTAATTATTTTTATAATTATGTGTTTTATTACCTTAAATTACACTTTTAGTGTCGACATTATGGGCCCATACCCACGTTCCGGTAAGGGTAAATCGTACATATTGGTAGCGACCGATTGTTTTAGAAGGTGGACCGAGGCTCATCCCCTAGGAACAGCAACCTTGTTTTAAATTGTGAATCCTTAGTTATTAAAATTGAAGCTTTAATTAATTATTAACTACAAAATAATTTGCAAGTTTTTGCATTTAAAAAAAAAATCGAGCTTAATAAGCTTATAAAAAACAATCATGGATTTATGCTCAATTTTTTTTATAAGTTTATTGAAAATTGTGTGGGGTATTTAGATTGCAGATATAAACATTTAGTGAAAATTTCATCTCATACAAATATTCTAATTTTGTTTTAGAAATCTCAAATAGGTAAAGGAATATAATTGAAAAAGTTTTTGATATTTTAAAAAGAATATTTCCTGCATTAGCCTTGGGTATAAGGACAAAATTGACAACCACTATGGCTATAATAGTTTTGCATAATATGTAACGAATGCATAATGACCCCATGCCTCAAGATGACAACGATGAAATATATCCAGAAATATTTCAAGAATTGCCTGTTTTACCAGCAAGACAAATTGGAAATGTATATAGGACACATTTAATTAATACTGTATTTTCCAGTGATGACTAAATTAATAACTTTTATTTTTTTTTTACAATATTTTTAAACAATATATACAATTTACTTTTGTAATAATTTTTTTTTAATTTTAGTTCCAATTTAAAAATTTTTTCTTTATATTTGTTTTGTTGTGTTTCGGATATAGAACTTAACCGCTTATCTCAGCCACTTCTTTTTTAATCAATGCTATTTCCAATTCTACCTTGTTTTTTAATATTTGTATATTATATAGTTTTTTTTTGTTTTCAACATTAGTGTCTACCATTAATAAACATTTTCCAACAAGTTCATTTAAAGTTTTGTAAACATTACTGCCAGTAGTTTTGGGAGCTGCTACTGAATCAGTAGATTTCAGTTTTTTTATTGTAGAATTTTTTTCATTTGAAGAATTTTGTTCTATAAAAATATGTAGGCATTAGGTTTAAGTTAATAATAATGAAAATAAATAATTCACTTTTTTTATCACAATATGAATTCAACTGATTTAAGTGTCCAGGTATAATAAGTTCGGAAAATTCTTCTGTATCAACTAAAAAATAATTAGATTTAAATAAAATCATCTATTCGTATTTTATGACTTTCTATATTACAAATTACTGTTATTGCTTCATTAGCCATTGACAAATTAAGTTGATCAGATGAATGAAAAGAATCATATGTTTGTTCTATTCTTAATTATACAATATCAACTGAAACATATAATTTTTTAAAAGACAAAATAACAAAATATTTGTAAATTTACAATTACTAATTTAATGTTCTGCATACAATTATCATCAACAATTTTGTAGAAGTTTCCACATTCCTTCTAGAACGTCTAATGAGTTCTAAAAGATTTACATACAATTTTTAATCTTTAACATTGTTATGAAAATATATAAGCAGTTTTATTTACCAAGGTTTTCAGTATGGGAATTTTATTGGTTTTCAAGAGGATCCATACGGTCACCTATGAAGCCTAAGATTTTATCTTGTACCGGTGTAGAAATTGAACAATCACCCTTCCCACTACCAGTTTTATAAATGATTTTCTAAAATATGGACAGCAAATTGAATTTATATAGGAGCATTATAGTATTAATAACAACATTGATTATAATTATAAATAAATACTAATATTTATAATTAATGATAATATTTTAGAAAAAATTGAATATAATTTACTTTTTCGGCATTTCGATTGAGTTTAGCTTCACTTTTTATAATTTCATATACATCACAGATTTCTTTAATGGTTTTTGGATTGGTTGTTTGTGAATTATATAAATTACAAACTTCCTGCCAAATAAGATTACTAAATTCTTTTTCTCAAATAAAAATAATAAAATAGTAATGAAGTACTAGAAGTTATTCTGGATAAATATTATCAAATGTATACATATTCATACTTTGATATCTAAACTGTCCTTACATGGAATCTTTAGATCAACCAATATGTCTTTGTTGCTCTGAGAGAAAGAGTTTAACAAACTTTTATTTTTGAAATACATATATGACTTCACCTTAAAAATTATGGCAGAATTAAAATATATATTTATATATATTTGTCATGTGGCTGAAATATACTACAGTGATTAAAATATAACTTACTTTGTTATCACTCTTCTCTTTTCTTGTAACTCTTTTTAAGTTATCATAAACATTCTTCAATTGATTTGTCGACACCTAATACCACTTTTCTATTGAGTATTGTAACCAATTGTTCCTGTTATGATAAGGTAACACTGTTATAATAATGATAATAATAATATAACGATTACGTGTTATCATATAGGGCCAGTTACTAGTTAGTCATAAGTCAATATATTGAGTGTAATGTACGTGTTATATAAAGTATAAAATATATAAAAATGTCAAACAGTGTTCAGCAATTTATTTAAAATATATTAAATACAACATGGTGTCAGGTGTTGATTCATTATGGGTCGAAAAAAGAAGGATCAAGCAGATAAATCTGGATCACAACATGATGAATCAATAAACGAGCCGCATCAAACCACGTGCGCTAATGTCCAAATGTCCACCAACACAAACACAATGTCGTCAGGTCTTATTGGTAATTTAAGCCAACTATCCTTAGATGGAAATTTATGTCAAAATTGGTCCGATTGGCTTCAAGAGTTTAATATTTATTTAATTGCGAGTGGCTATGATAGCCAGCCCGAAATACGAAAAATATCAATATTTTTACACTTCATTGGTAAAGCTGCTTTAAAAATCTATAATTCATTTAATGTTAATATAAAAGAGTTGACATTGGATAATCTAATATTCAGATTCAATGAATATTTTATTCCACGTAAGAATGTCACTGTGGAACGCCATAAATTTTTCACTCGGTATCAATTACCTGATGAATGTATTAATGAATATATAGCAGATTTAACAAATAAAAGTATGTCATGTGAATTTGAGTCTTTACGAGAAAGTCTAATAAAAGATATGTTAATATGTGGTCTAAATACAAATAGTCTTAATATTAAACAATGTCTATTAAAAGAAGATGATCTTACATTGGAAAAAGCATTGAAAATTGCTTCGTCCATGACGTTGTCACAACAAAGAATTAAGCAACTGAATGGTATGGATGAGAGCAAAGAAGCAGTCAAAGAAGTATTAGCAGTCCAATTAAAAGAAAAGTTCAATAGTCGAGGTCGTCATCAAGGGTTGAATGGTCATAAGAATCGTCAGTCAACATCATCAGAAAAGAGCAATCAAATTTGTGAGTCATCGCAGTCAAGTCAATCGTCAAGAATCAAAAAAGAAGGTTCAAAGAAGACATACGGTACTGGTAATAAATTTAGTCCTATATGTAGTCGTTGTGGTCAAAGTCATAAGTTTTCATGTCCCGCCAAAGGTATTAAATGTCATAAATGTAATCTATTTAATCATTTTGCCAAATTTTGTAAGACAAAAATGGTTAATCAGGTGACACTTATTGAAAACAATTCTAATAATGATGATTTACTTTTTATTGGTTCCATAACTGATAATAATAAAAATGATGTTTGGCAAGTTGTCTTAAAAATTAATAATAGAGATGTGAATTGTCAGTTAGACACAGGTGCACAAGCTAATATAATGTCAATTGAGATTTTTAATGAAATGAATCTAGACTTTAGTAGTATTGAAAAACAATCTAATGTAAAACTAATGGCTTTTAACTCAAATAAGATATCAACTTTAGGTAAAAGTACTATTAAATGTTTTTACAAACAAAAATATTACTTAATTGAATTTTTTATAATTGATTTTTCATGCAATACCATACTTGGGTTGAAAACTTGCAACAATCTTAATTTAATTTCTAGAACCAATGTCATAAATAATAGTAAAGAGATTTCTATTTTAGATGAGTATGAAGATTTATTTGAAGGTCTAGGATGTCTACCAATTACTTATCATATTCATTTAGATACTAATATTCAACCTAAAATTGATCCTCCTAGAAGAGTTCCATTTAAAATTTATGACAAATTAGAGTCTGAATTGAAGGACATGGTTAACATGAAAGTAATGGAAAAAGTAAATGCACCAACTTCTTGGGTAAATTCTATAGTTATTGTAATAAAGAAAAATAATAAGCTTCGAATATGTTTAGATCCAAGAAATTTAAATAAGGCCATAAAACGTTCATACTATCCACTTCCTAGTTTTGAAAATGTTAAATCTAGATTAAATGGTTCATGTTATTTTTCCACTTTAGATGCTAGCTCTGGTTTTTGGATGGTACCACTTGATGAGGAAAGTGCTAATTTATGTACATTTAACACACCTATTGGTAGGTATAAATTTATTAGACTTCCTTATGGATTAAATTGTGCGTCAGAAGTTTTTCATAGAGTAATGACTGAACATTTTTCTGATATTGATGGTGTATTTTTGTATGTTGATGATCTTATCATCTATGCTAAAAACAAAGAACAACATGATCTTATCCTTAAAAAAGTATGTGAAAGAGCTCGTCAAATTAATATTAAATTTAATAAAATAAAATGTCAGATAGGAGTCCAAGAGGTAAAATTTTTAGGACATATTTTTAATAAAAATGGTGTCAAGCCAGATAATGAAAAAGTCAGAACTATAATTGATTTACCTACACCAAAATGTGTAAAAGACTTACAAAGGTTTCTAGGTATGATTAATTATCTAGGTGCATATATACCTAATTTAGCTTCTGAATCTAGTATTTTGCGTGACTTATTAAAAAAAAATTCATTGTGGCATTGGGATGAAAATTATGAAAAAGCATTTGGTCATTTAAAAAATTTAATATCAACATTTCCTGTTTTAAACTATTTTGACTGTTCAAAACCTATAACATTATCGGTTGATGCTTCGCAAAATGCAGTAGGTGCAGTTTTACTGCAAGATAATAAACCTTGTGCTTATGCTTCAAAATCATTAACTGAAAGTCAACAAAATTTTGCTCAGATTGAAAAAGAGTTATATGCGATAATGTTTGGTTGCACTAAATTTCACCAATATTTGTATGGTCAAACAATTATTGTCCAAACTGATCATAAGCCACTAATCACATTATTTACTAAACCTCTTCACTCTGTTCCTGTCCGTCTCCAACGCATGATGCTTAAACTACAATCTTATGATCTAAAAGTAAAATTTGTTCCTGGTAAATTACTTATAATTGCTGATACTTTATCTAGAGCAGCACTTAAAATAACTGAAGTTGATGAAATTGAAAATGATATAATCTAACATGTCCAAAATTTATTCAAAATATTGCTATTTCAAAAAATAAATTAGATTTGATAAAAAAAGAAACACAAAGTGATTTAGTATGTAAAAAACTAAATAAAGTTATACAAAATGGGTGGCCAGAAAATAAAAATTTAATTGAAGATACTTTTTTTTTTTTTTTTTTTTTTTATTAGCCTCTAGTAAAAACTATGATGGCTCAACGATTAAAATAGATATACATTATACATGATAATTGATAATTAACAATATAATATAGAGGAATATAATATAAAATAAAAGAAAAAAAAAAAGGTTATTATTACACGAATTGTCGGTGCGGTATACAACCAATTAAAATATAATGATAGTGATTTAAATGAAATTACGAATAATATAATATTAAAAACATGATAAATAATTAAGGTATGTTAAGATAAGTTATAATATGGGGAAAAATACGGAAATAACTATGGAGATAAGTTAACTTTAGAGATTAGTGCATCAAGAACTGAAGAGAGGAGAGGAATTAGTGGGCTGATTAGGGAGTTAAGGTTAATAATAAAATTGGATAGAGTAACGGAAAGATTTTCAGTAGGAACATCTTGGGTCCGGGTGGCTTCAGCATAGGATTTTGGTCTGGAAAAAGGTTGCGACTCCGGAACTTTGGTTGCAGGTGATTTAGAAGGTCTTATTTTTTTTTAATAGCTTTCTTGAAAGCTGGACAGCCCCTGAAATTGGCCGTGTGATCCCCGGAGCAATGAACGCATTTGGCTGGACTGGAACGATCCTTAGTACAGCTACCTGAACTATGAGCCTCACTACATTTAATGCAGCGAGGTGGGTGACGACAGTAGTTAACCGTGTGACCAAAATTCTGACAATTGAAACATTGCGGCGGACCGCGTATGGTTTTGTTTGGTTTTCCAGGTTTTTCTATTACTATTTTGGTGTTAAGTAATGATTTGATGTTATAGATTTGGTTGTTATTTACATTATGATCGAGGTCAACAAAAAATATTGGAAGCGGACGATTATTTTTTTTAGATTGTGGATACGCTTCACTGAGTACCCTTCTTCCGACAATGCGGCAGAAATGTCCCCACTAAGGGTGGTATGGTGTAGATTTCGGATGACGATTCTGTATGGACGCAAACATCTAGGGCGAAAGGAATGAAAACTTGCGTTGGTTTCCTTCAGATAGGTAATTATGTCGTTGAAGTTTTGAACGCCGTTAGGTCGGACGATAAGATGAGAGGAAGTAGACTTACACGTAAATCCTTTGGGGCCGGTGATCTTAATTAATTTATCCTTAAATGCTGAGAAATTCGCTATGTCACTGATGTAGATAGGCGGCGCCATAGGCTCGCTACGGACCGTGGAGTGAGGTGGATTTTCGACGGAGTCTGCGCGGGTGAGTGATTCCGTATCAAAAACGGCGTCATCACTGAAGTCACTAGAGGCAAGCACAGCGAACTTATTAGGTGAGGTGAAACCTTTTTTAGGCTTTTTCCCCTCGCGAGGAGGAGAAATTGAAGCGATAGATAATAAACGCTTGGAATGCGAGCGAGGCATAATATTGTGAGCGTTGAAAACGAACACCCTATAAGATAGTTACATAATTATAATACAGATAACGGAGCAAGCGAAATGCGTGTGTTCACGGTGAGCGTAATCGCCAGACTGAATTGAAGATATTATTAAACCATATTGGACTTTTAAAGAAGACCTATGTATAATAGATAACTTGATATTTAAAAATAAAAGTTTACTTATACCTTAAAATTTAAGACCAGAAATGTTAAAAATTGTTCATGAAGGTCACATGGGGATTGAAAGATGTAAAAATTCAATAAAAGATCTAATATTTTGGCCTAACATAAATTCTGATATTAAAAATATTGTTGAAAATTGTGAGGCATGTATGAAATACAGAAATAATAATTCAAAAGAACCTTTAATACCACATGATATACCTCAAATACCTTGGTTTAAATTAGGAACTGATATATTTCACTTTTATAATAAAATATATTTATTAGTGGTAGACTATTATTCTAAATTCATAGAAATTGCACATTTAACATCAGGATTTACAAGTACTTCTGTTATTCAACATCTAAAATCAATGTTTGCTAGATTTATTTGGAATACCATCCTTAATAGTGTCTGATAATGGTCCACCGTTTAATTCATTAGAATTTAAACAATTTATGTCTGAATGGGACATAGAACATGTCACTTCAAGTCCAAATTATGCTCAATCTAATGGTTTAGCAGAAAGATCAATACAATCAATAAAGAAATTGTTAAAAAAATGTAAAGAAAGTAAAACTGACATATATATAGCTCTAATGCATAATCGAAACACTCCTAAAGGAAACTTATGTTCTCCATCTCAACTGTTAATGTCAAAATCAATTAGAACAAAATTACCTGTTACTATAGATAATTTAGAACCCAAAATAACTAAATTAAGTGATTATCAAGATAAAATAAAAATAAAAACAGATAAAATTGTTAATTATTATAATAAAAATACAAAAATTTTAAAACCTCTTACAGTTGGTGAAAAAGTTTTATTTAAACTAGTACCCAATGGTCCTTGGATTAATGGTAAAATAATTCAAATTGGTAAATATCCTAAATCTTATATAGTTCAAGGTGAAAAAGGGGGTAATTACAGAAGAAATAGAAAACATTTAATAGCTTCTTCTTTAACCACTTCTAGAACTAATAATTATGAATTTGATACACAACCTAACTTAAATTTAAACATAGATAAAAAATCTACTCGTTCTGGTAGAATAATAGTTAAACCTAAGCGGTTAGACCTATAAGCCAAAATTATTATGAAGTAATTACATATTATAATACTTGTTTGTTTATTATCTTTATATATTTATATGTATTAGTTTGTTCATTATCTTTATTTATATATTTACATATATTTGTTTTTGTATAATTATGTTTATCATTATATAATTTTTTTTTATTATTATTATTATTTTCTTCTTGTATTATTATCAAACATTTAAAAAAAAAAAAAGAAAAGAAGGAAGATGTTATGATAAGGTAACACTGTTATAATAATGATAATAATAATATAACGATTACGTGTTATCATATAGGTCCAGGAGGCCAATTTTTGAAAACGTTCGACTGTTTGTCGCATACGATAAAAACGTTTGTCGCATGAAAATAAAATAAAGCTATTTTTGAAATATTATATAGTTTAGTCGCACAAAAATTATTCGACTATTTGTCTACTGGTGTAATGGTGGTGACAAAGTGTTTATCGCATGAAAATTTACTATCCATCGATAAAATAGTAAATAACCCATATATCCTTATCAATAATTAACCATTATATTATAAATTTAAATTATTATTATTTAAAAATCATAATGTTTGTACAGACTAATTTATATTAATCAATCAAGTGTTTTAAGTTTTGTGGTTTTTAATATTTTTATATATTAATACATTGTTATAAGTAATTTACTGTGAACTATCGAAAATGTCAGACTTTGATATTATGACCCATTTCGTTGTTAACAATTTTGTAGAAAATGTGGTTAATGTAAACGAGAATAATGATGGTGTTAGAAATGATTTTCACAGACCTTTGTCGGACCCATTCATACTGACTGAACAAATGTTCATAAAAAATTTTCGTTTAACCAAACATCTTACACGTTATGTGATTGATTTATTAAGACCATTTCTTAAAAAGCCAAGACGTTCATCATCAATTGATATTGACACAAAGGTTTTAACATTTTAAATACAATTTGTAATTTAATGATCTATAATGATTTTTGTCTCATGAAGATTATCTATTGTAGGTGCTAGTTGCCTTAAACTTTTTTGCAACAGGCTCGTATCAAACACCGGTTGGCAACAGTAGATATACTGTACTGTCACAAGCGTCAGTTTCCTGTTGTATCAAAGAGGTCGTAGCAGCACTAAATAATCCCTCCGTTTTCAATTCATGGGTCAAATTCCCGCATACTATTTGTGAGCTCAATGCAGTTCGTCATGAGTAATACATTTATTATTTAATACTTTTTTAAACTAAAATCACTTGTAGAAATTACTTGTATGGAACAATTTAGTTATTTCACATTATTTTGTTAAAAATGTATTTACTTTCCCCCTTTTTAGGTTTTATCTTAAAACTGGATTCCCAGGCGTGATTGGATGTTTGGATTGCACCCATGTTGCTATAGTGCCCCCTTCAAAAAACCTTAACCTTGAAGAAAACAGGTACCCTGAGTACATGTATGTGAACCGGAAAAATTATCACTCGATAAATGTTCAGCTAGTAAGAATTAATAACCTTTTACATTTTTTTTTCTTGCATACTTCCCCACACCCAAAGAAAATTATCCATTTATTAATGAAAAACAGTTATAAATTAAGTTTGAAATGAAAAAAGTTAATGGATAGAAGTTTAAAATTATATTTACTTGGTTTTTAAGAAATTTTTAATTATGTAAGTACATATAAATTGCAAAACAATAAATCATTAAAGCTTAACCTGTATTTTTTTCTGATTGCAAGAAGTAAGAATAAATATTATAATGTTATAATATTATAATAATACATATGGATTATTTTATTTTATTTAGATATGTGACTCAAATCTAAAAATTTTAAATGTAAATGCGTTATTTCCTGGTAGTACACATGATGCACATGTTTGGAATAACAGTAATGTGTCAAACACTCTTCAGGAATTACATTCCAGAAACTATAATAACTTCTTTTTATTAGGTAAATATTAATGTATGTTTTTACCAGATAAATAAATTTTAAATTATAATTTTGATACCTTTGTAGGAGATTCTGGTTATCCCCTACGGCCTTGGTTACTCACACCTATAACACACCCCACCACTGCAGCTGAGGAACTTTATAACAATAAACAAATGTCTACAAGGAGCATTATAGAACGATGCAATGGTGTACTCAAAATGCGTTTTAGGTACTCATTTATTTTATTCAAAATTCATTTATTTAGTCATTCCTTCATTCTCAATTAAATATAATTTTAGGTGTCTCTTCAAGGATAGGGTATTGCATTATAAACCGGAAAAATCTTCACAGATTATAAATGCATGTGTTGTATTACACAATATGTGCATTGAACACAATGTACCTGAGATTAGAGAGACTGGAGAAGACATTGATATAGAAATGAACCTGGACCAAGGACCATTTGAGGAGCAACGTGACAACAGGAACCAATATTTAATGCTTGGGAAACAGCAAAGAAACAAAATAATTCAAGTACTTCAAAATAGAAATTTATAAATGTATAAGTAAATGTTGTGAAAAATTAATATTCAAGCTTTTTAATGAAAATTAAATAAAAACAAATATTTATCAACAAGGAACTCTGTTGCTTTACTTTCTTGGTAGGTAATTAAAAATATTTATAACATTTTAAATATAACAATTTATAGCATAATAAGATATATGCAAAAAGGTATTTATGACACTTTTTAAGAACATTTTAAATACTATATAAACACTTAAGTTAAACAAATAAAAACAAATACTTATCAACAAGGAACTCTGTTGCTTCACCTTATTCTTGGTAGGTAATTAAAACTAATAATAGTATTTTAAATATAACAATTAACAATATTTTTATATATTACACATTATTATTCTCCTTATTGACTTTTAAAAAAAATTGACAAAATATTATTTATGTTATTTAATGTGACAGTTTGCTCGTCCATCAATTTAATTTTTTTTGCATAATATTCTTTTTTTACCTCTAGTTTCTGAAGTGCAATGCCCGCTAATTTGTTTGCAGCTTCATTATGATTCTCTAACTGTTTTAATTTAGTTGTTTTCATAAGATCTATGATGAATAATTATAAATATTATTAATCAATTTTATAAATACATTTTAAATAAAAATATAAAATAGGTTATTTTCTTACTTGGTTTTTGACTAATTTTGGGTTCAGGATTAATGGAAACCAATGGTTCTGGTGTTATGGATGTATTATCCAGTGGCTGGTAATATGCATCTGGGTTAGGTTAAACATTTTAAACTATGTTATAATTTGAATAAATTATATTTAGAAAATGATTCTGTAAAATATTTGATTAAAAGGAGTTATAGGTCACCTAATAATAATAGTTTAATTTTTTTTACAATAACAATTGTTTTTAATTTTACACATTTAGCTGGGTACAAGTTTATTTTCATAAATACTATCATTATTTTAAACATACTCACATTCATCTCCTGGGATAATTTCAACCAACTCGCTATCCATTTGAGAAGTATCTATGCAAATAAATCATTGATATTTCATTTTAAGTACCAAATTGTTTTTGTTTTACTATATTTATATTATACCTAATTGAAAAGTTTCATTTTCATAAACAATTTCTACCAGAGACTCAGAACTTTCTGTATGGCCAGTTACAGCAACATCACTTACTTGAGCAATGGCATTCAACTGGACATCTGACATAGTAATGGTACAGGGAGGCCCACCCCCGGTTCCATTACTATGCCGTTTAATAGCTGCAGCCTTACTTTTGGCTGTTGCCTTGGTATCTTGCCATGCCTAGAAATAATGATAAAACATCATCAGAAATATTAAAAGTTAAATGACTATCACCCGGATGCACAGTCTGTGTGTGGCGGGTCACTGAAAACTGCTTAAGTATGGCCTACAGAGAATGTAACCAACACTTAGCAAATCTGTAAATTTGAATTGCATAGTCAACATTTGAAGTCTGGGGCTAACATTATAAATATCAATGTGAGGGGGCCTTCGATCCTAGACAATTAAAAAGTAGAGGCCAAAGTTACATTCATCGTTTATTTTTAATTAAAAAAAAAAACGAAATTCAATGATTTTGAAACATATTTTTTGGCTTAACTATTTACGAAAACCAAAAATCTTTAATTATCATATTTCTGAAAAATTAAACTGTTTCTATTATAAAATACTGCGGAGATCAATAATTGTTGTATTAAGTTAAAAATGAATTACCTTTTTCCATTTGCTTGAAGTTTTTTCTGCGCCCGGCAACCCATTAAGTTGGGTTGCTATAGCTTCCCATCTTGCTTTCGCTAGTTTTAAGGTAAACGTGCTCGAAAATTTACCGGCCATAAGTTGTGGGTCGAGAGCCAAAAGGTCAACCAACAACTTCATTTGTTGTTTTGTTGGCCTGCTTTTTATCGGAGCACTCATAATTACAATAAACCAAGAACAACTATACAAAAAATCAAACGAACTTGCGAAATAAAAGGTACTTACACTTATTACTTAACGTAAAAATGTAAAATGTATACTTAAAAGCGAGACGCGCAAGTACAAAACTACCAATGTTATCTACAATCGTGATTAGTGATTACTACGTCCAGAATGAAAGATACGTCTTATCCATCCGTATTTTATCGTACTTATTATATTTTAAGGTTAGAATAATGTATGCAAATATGTTACCGCAGTGGTTCATGCGATAAATATTATTCCATTCGATATATGATAAAATTTTATCGATACTAGTTCAAAAATAGCCTACAATTTAAACGTTCGACATAAATTAATCGTATGCGATAATTTTATCATTTTATCGCATGCGATAAATATGTCATATAATCTATAGCTCATTTCAAAAATTGGCCTCCTGGTCGGATTGCCTACCTGACTATCTACTTGCATACGAGCGATTTAGACTCCCGCTGCATCCGATCCGCCGCAAGCGGAATGTCCGTTCGGGAATCGACTCTCCCCCGAGATGACTGATAGCTAGACACTCAAACTCAGAATCCGATTTTCCGATTTCAACACACACACTCAAGAACCGGACATACACGCCCGGTGCACGGTCTGGTCGGATTGCCTACCTGACTATCTACTTGCATACGAGCGACTTAGACTCCCACTGCATCCGATCCACCGCAAGCGGATTGTCCGTTCGGGAATCGACTTTCTCCCGAGATGACTGATAGCTAGACACTCAAACTCAGAATCCGAATTCCCGATTTCAACACACACACTCGAGAACCGGACATACACGTCTTCGGATTGCCCGATTGTCGTACGATCGACTTGAATCGCCGGTCGATTTTCAGCGGCCGTGACTTACGACTAGACATTCTACCGCGTTCAAAAATTACCGCCAGACCAGTACTGCCAACGCGACGATACCCGACGACCCCGCGTTCCCGCCGCAGGCCGGATCGAAAAACCCAGCATCGCCCGAGGTGAATCGACAAAGAGCACCACCGCCCACACAGTCTTTCCGCCGCAGGCGGGATGACAAACGACCGAAGTCTAGTCCTTATATTATAAAACGCTAAAATCGCCGACTCTGTCGGCGGGGAGCGCTGCCTGTGCCGTTTAGAGAGAACCAATGAAAAAATTAGATTTGCCGATTTTTTCCGAGCCGCGCCTTATCTCACCGCGCCTTATCAATTTTTGCCCTTTTTCCGGTTTTTTTTTCCGAAATATCGACTTTTACCCGTTTTTCGGACCTCCCGGCTCTCCGTTCTCGCCTTATTCGCCTTCCCCGCCTCATTTAACGGCCCCCGGTACGTGCGCTTTTTTCGTCACGACCGTTTCTCCGCGGAGATCGCGCGAAAACCGACGCGCCGTCGTCGCGCTTTTCGTTCGAAAAATCGACTTTTACCCGTTTTTTGGACGTCCCACCTCCCCGTTCTCGCCTCATTCGGAATCCCCGCTAAATTTACCGACGGCGCCCGCCCCTACTTCGTTTCCGGCGAGTGCCGCGGGCGAGTAAAATCGACGAAAAGAGCCGCCGCGGCGTCGTTATTCTCCTCGGCGGCGGCGAGACGCCTTAAGAGGCGTTGATTTCACTCTGATTCACATCTCAACGGCTAGGTAGGTAGGATTAGGGCGATAGGCGAGTTACCCGACGGTGGAGCGTTCGACACCGACCGCGGCGGCGGATTTGTGTTAATCTGCGGCGGCCGTGTTAATTCGAAATTCTTTTTTTTTCGTTTTTTTTTTTTTTTTATTACGATTCTAAAAGTTTTTATTTATACAAATAAAGTATTGTTACTATGATTTAAAAAAAAACACTCGACTTATTTTTTTGTGTTTATCTTTATACAACAGTACACTGACCTTAAAAAATTATTTTATTTTATTTTTAAATTTTATTATTTTTACAAGTTGACATTTTAAATTTACATAATATAATTATCTATCTATATGGATATAATAATATAAATTAATTAATAAATAGACGATTGATAAATAACTATATTGACTATATTTAACATACTATGTAGTATTTATTACTTGATATATTATGACAGTTTTTAGGTGAATCATTCATATAAATTTAGTGTAACATACAAATACTGCTACAGATTCTAAATAATACAATATTAATAAACAAAATAGAACTTTATGTACCTATATTTAATTAAAGTCTGAAAATTAAATTGTATAATGATACTATTTGATATAACTTATATATAGGTAGAGTATTATATGGAACCAACTATTTATTTTAAATATAATAAATTAGGTCACACTTGATTTTATTATCTACACATATACTGTTTAACATGGGATGGATTATATGGGATAGTTCTATAAAATATACTTGAAAAGATGATAGTAATATAACACACCTACAAGTATATTCTATGTAGTACTAAATATATTACAGTTTTTAGGTGAGATGATTGTTTGAGGTAATGCAATTTGGTAATTTTAATTTTATGTATGATACAAAACTGCTGCAGATACTATATAATACAATAATAATTTATTATAAACTAATAGATCTTCATGTAGGTATTTAATTTAATTCTGACAGTTAAATTTTATAATGATATCGCTATACTATTTGATGAACTAGGTTTATATATAAATTAACAATATATAATTATTGATCGATATGACTATACTATAGGTAGATAGGTTTTATTCATCATTAGCATAAAATCAAGTTAATTAATAGATAATTGATAAATAATTATATATAATTGACGCCTTAAGAGGCTTTGATTTCATTCCTATTCTCATCTCAGGAGCTAGGTAGGTAGGATTAGGGCGTTAGGCAGGTTACCCGACGGTGGAGCGTTCGATACCGGCCGCGGCGGAATCGTGGTAATTTGCGGCGGCCCTGTTTAAATCCGAACTTCTTTTTTTCGATTTTTTTTGTCGCGAATTATTTATTTTATTATTATATATTATTAATAATTCTTTTTAGCCGTCGCCGCGTTCGGTTTGAACGATAATTGACGATTCTAAAAGTTTTAAACGTCTCACCACCCCGCTCGCGACGTATTCGGAATCCCAGCTAAATTACCTAGCATATATATATTATTATTATGTATTTATTATGTACCTAATTGTCTTTATTTCAGTATATATGTTTATCGGACTACAATAAAACCACACGGTATATACACACCGGAAACGTAAAAATATGCGATTTAAGGTTTTAGTACACACGATTTCTACGAATTAACATGTTTAATACAGAATTCGTCGTTGTGAAGAAATGGCTCAAGTGCTATAGATTTAATTGTACATTTCATCTCGATAGGTAGTTCGGTAGGTTAAGGCGTAGGACATGTGTAACACTAAGGTAGGCGGTTCGATACCGGCTTAATCCGATGGATTGCGGAGGCCGTCTGAATAGCATGGCCGCCCGAAATCTCATTTTTTTTTTTTGCGTTAGTTATAGTACAATATTATATATTATTATTTTTAAAATGTATATTTTTATGGTTGATAGTACCGCAATAATTAACATTGTCTGCTATGTATATACATTTATTTTTGTCGCTTTGCCGTTCTAACTTAGATTTTTTCTAAATATATAAATATATATATATATTATATTATTTTATAATTTATATATATATATATAATAATTTACGGTATTCTGTCCGTCGTGTGTTCGGCAATATTCGTAATCAGCGATAATATGTCGATTCGTGGAAAACGGTGGTAATATCCCGGTCTTGCGGTGGTGGCGCGTATTATTATTGTCGTGTTTCGCGGCGGTAGAGTGGTGGGGTAAAAGCGCGTCGTCGAACCGGGTCCGCCGATACAAGTTCATACAGCTACAGACGACCGTGCAATTCGTCTAAAAACAAATTTGCACATTCGCTACCTACGCAATACACCGGTGAGTCTTAAGTTTTTTATTAATACCTTATTCCCCGTGTGGCTGTGTGTATAATGACAGCGCGTGTCGTACGGACACCAGCGTTTCATTCTACACATTATTAGAATAATAATAACGATACATAATGTAATAATATGCACGGTATTCCGATGAAACCGCGTTTCGTGTAGTATACCATGTGCTCAGGTCTAGCCGATTTATGTAATGTTGAATGATAGTTTTTAAGATATCTTTTTAGTATATAAAATGTATGTACATTACGCACACACCATAATAATATCATGTACTATACTGTTCTAAAAATAACGCCGATTTATATTTATTATTAACCGATAACGTAAACTGATTAGAACGCAGTGTAATTTGAGTTTATATAATTTGTTTTCCATATTTATACTTAATACCTTAATATTACCTTTTAAAATTTAAATAATATATCTTTAGGCCCATCACTATGGTCCAATATTGTGTGCTTTGTGGGAACGTTGATGGTATGGATGGCGTTTCAGTTCATTGGTATTTATCATTGTGCATGTACAACACAATAACTACTCTTGACATAATTATAACAAAAACTATATTCATAATAATAAATAATAATATGATGATTATATTAGTTTCCCAACGAATGCTGAACGGAGGCGTCAATGGTTGATGTTCGTCGAGAACAACGGTGTCAATGCCCGACAGATATTAGCCTCCTCCAAAATTTGTTCCAGGCATTTCGTTGCCGGTTACGATTATGGCGGCGTTGCCTATCGCCGTCGACTAGCTGCTGGAGCAGTGCCGTCTGTGGTGAGTAACAACCAACATGAAAACTTTAATAATAAATAAATATAAGATGCACTTACTCGGTCATTACATTACAATAAATAATTACCAACGAACAAAATACTTATAGGCTTTTGCCACAAATGTTATTCTACACAACATTTACAGTATTAGCTTACATAGATAGTGAGTAACACAACCAATATAAAACCTTTGACCACTGTAGTATCAAACAAATTGTGTCATGCTGTACCTATCGCATGAGATTTACTCGCTTGGTCATTACTGTATGTTAGACGTATTATTAGTTTCACCAATACAGTGTGGATTAAAACAGGTGGCAGGTATCTATAGTTTGATACTATACCTACTGAACTGCAAACCAATAGGTACTTTTATAATAAAGTGTATTGAGATTATTTAGGTATAAGTATACAGTTTTATACTACCAAACGTTGCAAATGAATACACCACCAATTTAACGTTCTTTTTTTTATTGTTGTTGTAAGTTAAAATTCTGTTTCTTAATGTTTAAAAAAAAAAACTTTAACCAACACTGCTGTTTACTGCATATCATACACTGGATCTTATTGCATATGAGTACCTAAACTTACTGTTATAGAGTGCAATACATTTTTAAAATGTAAGTCA
Organism: Nasonovia ribisnigri; assembly: GCA_027563435.1. Taxonomy (NCBI): domain Eukaryota; kingdom Metazoa; phylum Arthropoda; class Insecta; order Hemiptera; family Aphididae; genus Nasonovia; species Nasonovia ribisnigri. The sequence continues at coordinate 71,816 of JANEHU010000198.1, forward strand.
TTGTTGTTATTGTTATTACGGTATAAAACATAAGCACATTGCCCATTAAATATGTGTATGAACACACAACTATTAAAAGTTCAACTCACTGTATTTTAACTTTTATTATGGGTATTTTACAACCAATGAACAAAATACGTTTTTACATGTGGGGTACTCTTAGAAATGTTTATATTATTTCAAAAGTTAAAACAATAGATTGTATTGATGTTAGGTTAGACAGAGCTTAGATTTAGGTGTAGCTAACACATTCTCTATTAAACTACACTCTTTTTTACTACTACTACTTACTACTGATCTAGGTAATTTGTAAGTTGTGCACTATAGATAAGTTTTTCATCATTTCACATGTAGTACTCTAAGAAATGTTTATATTATTTTAATACACATTCAATTGAACATTATTTTTTACAGCTCTTTGAAAAATGATTTGAACTACAACATGTATCATCATATTATAATTTCACTATAACACTTACTGTTACACAGTGCAATACGTTTTTACAATGTTTCAAATTTATTGTTGTTAGAAAGATTATAAATATGTATAAATGCTCTGTGAATTTCTTTGTATTTTCATTGGTACTTGATTTTAAAGTTAACATTTATTTATTTAACTATAACAATATACATATTTTATATCTCAATAAACCTGCTTATTATTACAATGAAATTTTTAGATTATTCTACGCCAGGAATGTACTTTAAGTCATTATTATTGTAAAAGGTTGTATAACTGAATGCGGCAGTGTGTGTTCATTATTATTATTATTAAGTATAATTAACGAAATAAGGTTTTTTAGTGTTATTTAAACCAGTGACTGGAACCTTGATGATTTTTACGGTTCCGGTTCCGGTTCGGTTCCTAGAAAACCTAAAATTTCGGTTTCGGTTTCTTTTCGGTTTTAAAAAAAACTAAAATTTCGGTTTCGGTTTTTTTCGGTTTTTAAATTTAGGTTTCGGTTCTTTTTCGGTTTTTAAATTTAGGTTTCGGTTCTTTTCGGTTCTTATAAAATGAAAATTACGTTTCCTGTTTAGGGTTTTTAGTTTTATACTTAAAAAATTTGATTCAATTTCGATTCTTTAGAAAAATATTAGTATTTTCATTACTTAATAATTGATATCAATTACGACAGGTCAATAACAATTTTCAACCAGATATTTTACCAGTTGCTTAAAACTAATGAGAAGACTAAATGATTAAAAAAAATTTTACTACTGTTATTGAACGGGGGGCATAACCTTTTTTTCGAATAACCCTTTTTATATTTTTTTTTTTTATACCTAGTTTATACTTTATACTTTGATTGCACTTACTCATTACCACTTATTGTATCAAAATTCAGTATTTTAAATTTTAAAATATCACTATTTTTTTTTTTATATAATTACTACATACTATATTGTCTATATTGGCTTAGGCGCCAGAGCTCTGCACTCTGCAGTCGAGGGTTCTAGTTTCTAGTAGATAGTAGATTGGAAAATCTGTTCTAATTTCACATGATTTTAATTTGAATCAGGACTTAACTTCATGACATAGATACATAATAATTATAATATGTTCTTTATCTTAAAATAATCTGTGATACACTGATACCTAGATGAATATTAAAACATTTATGGATACATCTTAATATTTAATAATAATAGTATAATACAAACTATTAAAACTATTTTATTAATTTATGTTGACTCCTCCATAAAATCAATATAACAAAAATAATAATATTTAAGATAATAATTAAAATAAAACAAGACATTTGAATATTTAATAGAAAGCTTAACTTAAACAACATCATAAATAATAATAAAATAGTGTGCAAGTTTTAAAATAAAAAATAACCTTTATAATTATAAGTTGTATGTAACTTATATAAAAAAATATAATATTTAAAATAAAATAAAATTTATAAAAATGTAAGTTATATAATAAACTTTACTCTTTTGTTATAATTTTCTTCTCAAACAATCTATTTGTTCGAACTATTAGTTGGTTTTCTAAATTTTTGGACGTTATATTACTCCTGTAAGGCGATAAAATAAACTTAAGTCCTGAAAATAGCCGCTCAACGCTAACTTGTGTGGAAGGCACAGCAAACACTATTTTAGCAAGTATATACAATTCTGGGTATGTGTCTTCCATTGATTTCCAAAACTGTAATATGTTGATTTCATAACTTAACCTTTTTTGGTTTAAATAATACGTTTTAAGTAAATTTTCAATAATTGTTGAAGTAGAATTTTGGCTTGAACATGTTACTACTTCGACGCTTTCTCTTTCTTGCAAAAATTGTTCAAGAGGATCAGAATTTTGATTAAATTCGAAATTATCACTTTCAGCCATTTGGTCTTCCATACTTTCATGATTATCTTTTGAGTTTATTTTATTATCTTTTAAATAAACCCAAATAGAAATTAAATGACTAATGGCTATATCATACTGTATTTCACTTAATGTTACCTTGAAACGGGGATCTAGAAATATTGCTGCCAATAACACTTTATTATTCATGATAAATTTTTCCCTATATTCCATACATTTTACTAATTTATTAGAAAATGGATTCTCTAGTGTACGTGTTTCAATTTTGCACGAAATCCATGTACTATAAAAATCTGACATTGTCAATTGTTCACTTTGAAGTTTTTTTGTACAAAGTTTGGCCGGTAATAAAGTTTTTGCAAGAATTTCAACTTGCTGCCAATCAGAATTATTCAAACTAATTTTTTTTAATTTGGGGTCATTTGCAATCATAATTTGTATAAACTCTTTTAAATATTGTATCCTCTCTATCATATCATATGTTGAATGCCAACGAGTCAAACAGTCCAAATTTGGTAATTTAAGTTTTTCTTTTTTTATCAAATATATATAGGTTTGATTACGCAGTTTTCGAACTAATATGCGAACTTTATTTAACAATTTATCTACACCACCATCTTTTAAGCTGTCTATAACTGCTAGTTGTAGAGTATGCGCTACACAACGAATACCTGTAATAAACAAAATGTTTTATTTATATTTTGTTATTTAATAAACATTAATGATTAGTAATACTCAACCTAATTGTATTAAACCAGAAAAATTCTTAAGGATTTTTGAATTTAATAGCTTATTAGTAGAAATTTTTATTAAAAATGTAATCAATTTTAATTTAATTTATCTTAAAATAAATAATATTGAAAGAAATTATGAATATGTTATTACTTATGTAATAATATACTATTATACTATTACTATTACCTGTAAAAATTGAACCATCTCCTAAATTGTGTAATTGAATATCATTCAGGATTTGTTCTGTGTGTTCATACGTTGAATCAACACATTCAATGTCTTCATTAAGTATATTTTCTATTTGTTCGTCATCAAGTATCGAACAATCTGCACCAGTTTCACTAGGTATTACAAAAAAAGTACACAATTTTAATTATAGATGAGTAATTATAATAAACATCACATATTTACATTAAAGTAGGTACCTATATAATAGTTTAACTTATGTCTTTGTCTTAACTTTCAAAATATAAAATTAACTTCAATATTACATAGGTAATCAAACAATAGTTTATGAAAAAAAAATCATTATTTATCAATTTACCTATCACTAAATTCATCATCAGAGTTGACTGAACTTGATAAATTTGAGTGGATCTCAGCCGTCTCATTTAGAATAATTGCATCATCTTGACCAGTGTGAGATTCATTAAGTGCTGTTGATATATCTTTTTCAACTAAATTGATCGCTTTAAGCATGTTTGCACCGTTGTCAGATGTAATTGTTTTTTATTTGCGTTGGTTCAATTTTAAATTTTTTTAGTATATTTAAAATTGTCTCTTTTAAATAAATACCTGTAAAGTGGATGAGAATAGGTAATGCATAAAATGTAAATTAACAAAAATGTATTTTAAAATTACAATTTACCAGTATGCGATTCAGTTAATTCTATTAATCCCAGTGTTCTGAGTTTAATAGAATCATCTACTATATACTGCATGTTCACGCCTAAAAATGACCTATTTAGTCGAGTAACTGCAACTAACTTGAGAGAAATGAGTTTAGAACTAGCTTCAGGTAATCATTTCTTGTTTAATAAGAAGGGACTCTTTGTATACATGCTCCCTAGAAGAAAAATATATATTATCAATTATTATATGATATGCTAAATTGATCTAGGATAAAAAAAAAACAATATTTTTACTTAATGGAGTTTGAATTAATTTTTAGTTTCTTCTGAAACCCATTCAAAACTGGATCGAGTATTCTACGAAATCCCGAATCGTTCAACATGCTGAATGGTTGTCCATTAATGGTTACGAGATCAACACAAGCATCAATAATTGTTTTTTCACTTAAATTAACTTTAACATATTTTGATTCATTAAAATGAAATAACTGTTGATGTGCTTTGACCTTAGAAACACCAACTGTTTTTTTATCTTTTTTAGATCCTTTTTCCAGAAACTCTTCATACAATTCATTATGATGGCTTGCAAGATGTTTTTTTAAATTTGTACCATGATTACCCTATAAAAATAAGACTTTAATTTGAGGCAGTCAAACATTTTTTTTTACTATTATTATATATATTACCTATAATCTATCTATATATATAAAAATGAATGTATGTGTGCGTGTGTGTCCATATTACCATGGTTACCAAGGTTGCCATGGTTACTAAGGTTACCAAGATTTCATAATAATTATTATTATTTATTTCAATATAACTGAATTCAATTGCAACTATTATAAGAATTGCAACTATTAAAAGTTAATTTTTTATTCCCAACAACAAACGATCGATAAATAGTCCCGCAGTTCAAGCACTCAAGAAGCGGGAAACACGAGCCGCGGAAACAGACGGGCAAAGAGAAGCCAGATTGAGGACCAACCGAGAACGGCAGTCCCGGGCCCGCTCATCGGAGACTGACGAGCAAAGAGAAGCCAGATTGAGGACCAACCGAGAACGGCAGTCCCGGGCCCGCTCATCGGAGACTGACGAGCAAAGAGAAGCCAGATTGAGGACCAACCGAGAACGGCAGTCCCGGGCCCGCTCATCGGAGACTGACGAGCAAAGAGAAGCCAGATTGAGGACCAACCGAGAACGGCAGTCCTGGGCCCGCTCATCGGAGACTGCCGAGCAAAGAGAAACCAGATTGAGGACCAACCGAGAACGGAAGTCCCGGGCCCGCTCATCCGAGACAGATGAGCACCGAGATGCAAGATTGGGGACCATGCGAGTAATGGGTGCTCGATCCAGACGAACCACCGAATTGAACCTTTGTGCACTACACTATGATGCCGATATTAATTACAGCACACACTCAAGCGTGGCCATCGGAATAATGGATGTACTCTGCATTTATTGTAGAGCATTTAAGTTTAAGAATGAAGCACCAGGAATGTGCTGTGCTCGGGGTAAGGTAAATTTGCCAGCCTTGCATGCACCACCCGAACCATTATCAACGTTGGTGGCAGGCGATACGAGCATTTCGAAACATTTTTTAACAAATATCCGTCGTTACAATTCGTGTTTCCAAATGTGTGTGGCCTAAATTTGGTAAATCCATGCTTCTCCCATGGACAGCTGTATGTTGCCTGCTCCCGCGTCGGGAGCCCGAATGATTTATATGTGTACGCACCAGATGGTTATACGAAAAATATTGTGTATCACAATGCACTTATGTAGATGGCAAGCATAAACCATTAAAGAACCATTAAAAATGCTTTTTTGCTTTTTTAATTTTTTAACAAATTTAGGTTAAAAAAGGTTTAGAGATTAATAAAATCACTAAAATACATATAGAGTAGGTATTTTTAATGGGCAACGAGGTGCACGAGGTCAGCTAGTATATATATAAATGAATGTATGTGTGTGTGTGTGTGTGTGTGTCCATATTACCATGGTTACCAAGGTTGCCATGGTTACTAAGGTTACCAAGATTTCATAATAATTATTATTATTTATTTCAATATAACTGAATTCAATTGCAACTATTATAAGAATTGCAACTATTAAAAGTTAATTTTTTATGCCCAACAACAAACGATCGATAAATAGTCCCGCAGTTCAAGCACTCAAGAAGCGGGAAACACGAGCCGCGGAAACAGACGGGCAAAGAGAAGCCAGATTGAGGACCAACCGAGAACGGCAGTCCCGGGCCCGCAACAAATGAAAAATAAATATATTTAAATATATTTAAATATATTTCAAGGTCAAATCTATCATCAAGCTGGATCATTATTACCCCTGCCAGATATGGAACCTAAATATCTACAAATATATTTCATGGGGAACACCGATGACCAAATCGACCAACGTTGTACTCACAATGCGGGCACGAGACGAGAAATTGTCGCTGCATTACAATCTCTATACGATCAACACAACGAATTGATCCGATTGTTTAGAATTGCCCTTCAACAAATGCCAGCTGATGATTACAGGGTTGTAATACGAGCAGACAAAACACCCCTCGGTCAACACGAGCGACAATACAATGCCCTTCGCATTCAAACGTTTGCAGTTTCCGGTGCGAATCGCTTTTGCCATGACCATCAACAAGGCTCAAGGCCAATCACTACAAGTGTGTGGCCTAAATTTGGTAAATCCATGCTTCTCCCATGGACAGCTGTATGTTGCCTGCTCCCGCGTCGGGAGCCCGAATGATTTATATGTGTACGCACCAGATGGTTATACGAAAAATATTGTGTATCATAATGCACTTATGTAGATGGCAAGCATAAACCATTAACAAGTCCATAGACACTGTAACGAGTCAAGACGAAGTAGTCAATTATCCAACTGAGTTCTTAAATTCCCTTGATTTGCCAGGCATGCCACCGCACGTTCTATCGTTAAAAATTGGCGTTCCCGTCATTCTACTACGAAACATCAATCCACCACGACTCTGTAATGGTACCAGGCTTTCGGTAACGAAATTGATGAACAACATTATCGAAGCTACAATTTTAAACGGAAAGTTTAAGGGCGAATATGTAATGTTGCCACGAATCCCAATGGTTCCTACAGAAGAACCATTAAAAATGCTTTTTTGCTTTTTTAATTTTTTAACAAATTTAGGTTAAAAAAGGTTTAGAGATTAATAAAATCACTAAAATACATATAGAGTAGGTATTTTTAATGGGCAACGAGGTGCACGGGGTCAGCTAGTATATTATATATTATCAAGTTATAAAAATACCTGGGTAAAAAGTAAAAACAAAATAATGATAAATAAATATTTATTAATCATAAAATATAAAAATAAAAATATACTATTTCATAGTAAACAAATCTTCAAACATTGAATATAATATGCAAACAATGAAATAAAGATTAATAGGTACCTACTTAATATAATATGTAGATTAGGTATTCATTTTTATTTATAATTATTACATCACAAAAATTTAAAAAAATAATTAAAAAGTATATAGGTACTCTAAGTTTAATGAAGAAAATTAATTGAAATAAATAATTCTTAAAAACATTTTAAATTAAAACAATTATAAATATACAATATTATATTATCGGTATTATGTTATTATATTACTACACAAAAATGAATCTATGATTTATGAAATGAAATTTATCTTTAAATTGTTTGTTCTCATGGTGGTTATTGATTTAAAATTTTAAAAGTTAAAACAATAAATATTTTGTATTAAATATATTACTTTGAAGAAGTTGAAAATCAATGTGGGATTATGAGAACATTTGAAAATTAAAATAGGTTTAAATTCATGATTTTTCTATACACACAATTCACACCATTATTTTGATTATTACCAATAATTATAATAAATTATGTAGATAAGTTATAATATAATATTATTTATATTATACTAAAACTAAAAATAAATTGAGGGCTTAAATCTAAAATTTCAAATACCTAGATAATAATGTTAATATTTGTTAATAATTTATTTATTACTTACTTTAATTTTGCAAGTACAATGCTTACACGACGATTCACGTTCATTGCAATCATATTTATAATATTGTTGCGTCCCAACTCGTGTCGATATATATATCAACTCAGGAAATGAAGACGTGATGTATATAGATATAATGTGTGTTTATTAACATATATTTAATACAAAAATACAATATTAAAGCGTGAGAGAGTGGTGAGTGGTGTTACGACCTGCCTCTGAAACTTGATAGACTAAGACTGTGAGTGGTGTTACGACCGGCCTCCAAATGTCTTGTCTATCCCTAGCCGTCTCTAGCTCTCTATAACCGTCTATAACCGTCTATAACCGTCTATAACCGTCTATAACCGTCTGATGAGCTCTTGTCATGGGCTCCCTTATATATGCTCGTATACTTTAAGAGTGGGTGGTCGTAGTGGTAGCGAATGTTCGCACAAGGATAGAATTTGGGTCTCGTAGCATAATTTGTTATTCTGGTCGATCCGTATCCTGTCCCAATAGTATAGAGACTTTTCTAAGAAGAGACGTGTGACAACACTTTTATAGCTTAATTATCTAATCCGGTGTTCACTACGCTCTATGCAATTTATAGGAATACAAAGATCGTGATTTTAAAATTAAAGCTTGGGAGGAGGTGACAAAAAAAATAGTGTCAACATATGACACTATGTCTAAAGCTGATAAAAAAAAAGCGGGTATGTGAAACAAAAATTATTTAAGTATTTGTTCCATACTTAGTACAATATATTTAAGTATTTAAACATTTATTATACAAATTATTTAATTGAGTAAAAAACAATACGACACAATACCTATACACGCGTAATTATATCATACATTATACCAAGTAAATTCATAAAACAAAATATCAAAGAAGTGAACAGGAAGCTATTAAAAAAAAATAGGTAAGTAATTAAATATATTTAAAAATAAACTTAAATGTAGGTATAGGTCTCATTAAAAAAAAATTATTTATTATTGTACTCGTATACTTAGAACCTCAATGTGTTTATCTTTTTAACTGTTATACTATAATTCAAATTCTTTTTAATACTTAATCAGATTTTATTAAATACATTTATCTTGCCATTCTAATTTTCCAGCATCACTTATAAAATAATTGGCAAACTTGTCTCTTATTGTATTACCACTTCTATACTCTATTCCATTTAAGAGTGAACCGCTTTCGCGCACGCAGACTGAGCCGCCGATCATTGTCTGACCCCCCTGGCGACGGCTAGGCGTTCTGTCATTGGTCGACAGTCATCGCCGGTCGTCGTTAGTTGTCGACCGCCGTGCATACAGGGAGTCATAAAAACATAGCTGTTTTCGTAATTAATTATTATACAACACGTATTTTGAATTTTCATCATAAATCAAACTGTATTATATACAAACACATAAACATTAATTATTATAAATTAAATTGTTTTATTGCTTAAATAATAAATTTAATATAATAGGTATAATACAAATACAATTTTTTTTTTAAATACACACGTCAATATAATATGATACAAATAAAAAAAATTAAAATACACACGTCAATATAATATGATACAAATAAAAAAAATTAAAATACACATATGTCAATATAATATGATACAAATAAAAAAAATTAAAATACACATATGTCAATATAATATGATACAAAAAAAAATTAGTCAGAATCAGTGTCGAGGGAGTCGTCTGATGATGTATCTCCGATTGTCAAAGTTACTGACTCCAACTCTGCAGACAATATGTCATCTACGATGAAGTCGATTTCCCAAAATTTATCCTCTTCTTTCTTCGTGTGACTAATAAAATTTTTCCACATGTCTGCATCCACACGTTCGATGCCCTCAATTAGTAAATTTTTGACATCGTGTAATTTATAGGTTTTATTGTTCATCCGTACGTAATTTTTAACGGATGACCAAGCCAACTCTATTGGATTAAGTTCACAGTGATATGGAGGTAGTCTTAGTATATTACGGTTATGTTTTTTTGCCAATTCGTCAATTACGTATTTCTGGTGCTGGGGCTTGATCCTTTTCACGATTTCAAGAAGTTGTGGTATACACATAGGTCTGTCTATAACCTCGCCTTTATCCTCCAACCATTTTATTATATCACCTTTCCTGGTTTGCGACGTAGGTGCTTTATCAAGCTTCACAGAATGATATGACGCATTGTCCATGATGATCACACAGTTCTCTTTTAAACGAGGCATTACACCCTCCATCCATTCGTAAAATGTCTCCCCATTCATTTCATCATGGTAATCACGAGTGTTTTTTTTCGATTCGAAGCATAACAATGCGCCGGGGACAAAGCCATCTTCCGAACCTATATTCAGGACAATAAGGCGTTTACCTTTTCCTGAAGGATTTACGGCACCAGTTGTCAGGCCTTGTAGGAATGCATCTCGAGGTGATTTAATTGTTGTATCGATCCATGTTTTGTTAGTACACTCACCAGCATTCACCCAGGTCTCGTCCAGGTAATATAAATGTCGACCCTCATTCCGGTATTCACGCAATTGTTCAAGAAACCGTCTACGCCAACACACAATTTCGGTTTTTTCAGTCAGTGCACTATTTCGACTACGTTTGCTGTACTTGAAATCCATTTCTTTCAAAAGCCTAAATAAATTTGTCCTTGAAATAATAGGTAAAGAGTCGTCATCGGAAACTACTTGAAAAATTTTGTCGACCGTTGGAATTTCACGTTTGAACCAGAAACTATGGACATGCCTACGAACCACATTTCTCTCAAACTCTTCAAATGTATCGCGAAAGGATGTCCTAACACGTTTTTTGCATGGAGATATTACTTTTTTAGTGCTGTTGTATTCCGTGATTGTGGTCGAAATTGTCGTTACTCCAATGCCCAAATCTTTAGAAAGTTCTTGCCGGATAGTTCTTAAAGACTTTGTTGGATCGGAATTCATTTTTGACTTGTACGCATTTATTATAATTTGTCTCTTGCCAGAATCTACTCGCTGAAATTGTAACAAAAATTATTATGACAAAACCAGCATATTAAATAAAAAAAATTAGATTTAGATTTTGGATCTTTTTCCATTATTACCAAATGAAATTGATATATTTGGTAATATTGTTAAGAAAATCATTCATTTTAACATTCATTGGAAAAAATTTTCTTACCTTTCCTGGTGGATTTTTTTTTACTGGAGAATTGCCTACAGCTTGTTCTTGGTCCATGGTAATTATTTAATAAAAAATATATGAACAAAAAATAATAATTCACTACGGAAAATGATAGGTAAACAAATAAATGACGGTGGTAAATACAAAAGAGAACATGTGCGCGCGAGCGGAATCAAACAAGTGATAGTGTGTTTATACAGCTCACTACGTATGTAGCTGCAGTTTCGTGACGGCCCACACCAACGTTCGCGGCGGCGCCCGTCTTGTGGTGGGGATGCGCGAACAAAACGAGTTTTGGTCGGCCGAGTGGTTCACTATTAAATGGAATAGAGTATAGTCACATTATTATTTCGTATATTAACCTCGTTTACATTTTCTAAACCTTCAATGCTAAGAGTGTTTTCAAAATTAAATCCATCTCTAACGCGTATAAAATTATGCAGGATACAGCATGCTTTTACTATACATACTGTTACGTACCCTATAAATATATCAATATATAGTGCACGTATTCGGTGGTGTGGCTAAGTAATTAAGTAGGAAATAATGGAGGGAGTATTCTCAATTTTCTGTTGCGTCCCAACTCGTGTCGATATATATATCAACTCAGGAAATGAAGACGTGATGTATATAGATATAATGTGTGTTTATTAACATATATTTAATACAAAAATACAATATTAAAGCGTGAGAGAGTGGTGAGTGGTGTTACGACCTGCCTCTGAAACTTGATAGACTAAGACTGTGAGTGGTGTTACGACCGGCCTCCAAATGTCTTGTCTATCCCTAGCCGTCTCTAGCTCTCTATAACCGTCTATAACCGTCTATAACCGTCTATAACCGTCTATAACCGTCTGATGAGCTCTTGTCATGGGCTCCCTTATATATGCTCGTATACTTTAAGAGTGGGTGGTCGTAGTGGTAGCGAATGTTCGCACAAGGATAGAATTTGGGTCTCGTAGCATAATTTGTTATTCTGGTCGATCCGTATCCTGTCCCAATAGTATAGAGACTTTTCTAAGAAGAGACGTGTGACAACACTTTTATAGCTTAATTGTTCACTACGCTCTATGCAATGACCTCGGCATGATGTCTTATAGTAATTGCCTACTTAATTACTTAGCCACACCACTGAATACGTGCACTATATATTGATATACTTATAGGGTACGTAACAATATGAATGTATTATTGAAGAAAGTATACGACCCATTATGATATATACTACGAAGTTTAAAATAACGAAGTTAGACACCACCTACAGGGCTACAGGTACCTACAGCCACAAGACACTATAATGAGTATAATGAAATGAACAGTAACAAATCACAACACTAACAATGAAAGACAGAATCTAAGAATCAAAGAAACGCGTTAGGCGTGCTATACGCATCAGATAATCTGATAACGAATAACAATACTATAATAAAACTATAAGCATAGTAAATGTAAACATCATAACATTCGTAGTTATTTATAAACATACTAGCTGCACGTGTGCCTCGATTCCGGTCGCTGTGGAAGCCGCCTCCGGCGCCTTCGAAGTGGTCGAGTGAAAAACGTTTCACCGGAAATTCGAAAAAAAATTGAGTCGTACTGAAAACTGTGACTGTGAGTGTCTAGCGGTCTTTTGTCGTCTGGTATAATACCGTGTCCCGCCGTATGCCCAGTTCTGTTTTGACTGGGTATAAGAAATTAGGAAATAAGAATAATTGTAATCGAACGTCTAGCTATCAATCATCGCCGTATGCAAATCTTTGCGGGATAGGGCATCTGCGTATGGCGGATTGGATGCATGATGTGCGAATCTTATAACGTGCGTATGTATAAGTGAAGGAAGAAAATAAAGTTTCTAATATAATATATATAATAATGAAAAAATCCGCGCGAAAACACGAAAAGTGATAATGGTAAGAGGGAGATAAGGGAGCGACGTCGCGAATATAGTCGTGGTTGTATAGTGAAAATCGTTCCGCCGGAAATTCAAAAAGAAATTAATTCATATAGCTGCCGCAATTTTGAGTGTCTAGGAAGTCAGTCACCCGGCTTTACTTTGGGCGTACTCTGCCAGGTAGGCAATCCGACTTCGTCGGATAGCGGACGACGTGCAACGGTCGGGTAACACAATGAGGAATGCTATCCGAAAACTGTGACTTTGAGTGTCTTGCGGTCTTTTCTCATCTGGTATAAAACACTAATAGGTGTATGGTTGTGAACAACCTATGCATACCAAGTGAAAAACGTACCATGAAACTAATTAAATGCTCTAAATTACTTATACAGGTACCTGTAGGTGTGGTGTATGAAATTATTATATTGTTCATAAGTACTTATTAAGTACAGTTAAATGCATATATGTGTAGCCTATAAAACATAAATTAAATGTATCATGTTATATTTTGAAGAATATTAAAATACATAAATTAAACGCTGTACTTATTATTGCAATTCTTATAGTAATTTAAGGTATTAGATAAATTAAAATTAAGGTATTAGATAAGGTATTAGATACCTAATAATCAGTACTCACATAATATTATTACAATGAAAATCAATAACGGTGGCACAATTTTTAGTCATATTTCCTTAGGTGACCAGAAATATTGTTAAATAATACTAATACAAATATACATAGTGTAGTGTAATGATATTTAAAGTTTTTTATTAATTTGTGTGTTTACTGCAATACATAGAAATCAAACATATTATACATACAACAAAATTGAAAATAAGTTAGAAACACTGGTCATGGTAGGTATGTGTTTTTGAAATTATAATAATTTGTGTATGAAACTTTTTATTAATCAATTTAAATGTATATATATACAAATATATATATATATGCATGTGCTACATCAGTTACAAATTTACAAAGAATAATAATTAAGTGTTAGCTGTAGGAACTTTTATGATTAACAGAGTATGGTTTAGTTACAAATTAGTAATCAGTATTGATACAACGTTGAGTCTGTTCATGGGGTTTTTGTTACACCTGCGTTGTTGGAGTCATTTCCAGTATAATCTTTCTGAAACAATACAAATATATACAATTATCTGTTAATATATATTTGAGTAAATAAATAATTCTAAATAATTTACCACCAGCGTGTGAGTCGCAGCCTGTTTAAATGCATGTTTGACGTTTGATACAAATACATTACAAAATCTGCACCATGAGAGAAGCACTTGGAGGTTGTAAAACTTTCTCAATGTCCTTAGCAGTAGTCCAACGATGAGTGTTTTCATTGGGTTTTTGTTACACCTTTGTGATGTTGTCATTTTTAGTAT
>JANEHU010000199.1:0-76076 GCA_027563435.1 Nasonovia ribisnigri
CGCAGTACCAGACCTATAGCTATTATAGTATTATATTTGGTGTAACAGAAAGACCTGACACGTAATAGAAGTTAAGCCAGTTGAATGTAACAATACAATTATGGAAATTATATGGATGATAAATAGTTAATGATTTACTTATTTCTGAAAATTCCCAAGAAGAATATTTTTAAAAATATTATTACCTACCTTGAATACATTTTTTTCGAAAATAATTATGATATCTTAAAAAATAATAAAAATAATCAACTTGACTTCGAAACACGTTTTTTTTTTTTTTTAATTTGTATGATAATTAGGGCAGTGAGTTGATACATTTGCATATTTTGTATAAATGCTTATATTTATTGCTGAGTGAGCTAAAATATGTTTCGTTAAACTCTTAATTTAAACAAAAAAAATTATACTGCAATAAATGTAATTTTGGTGACTTTTTTTAATTTTACTGCAATTCTTACTATTTTTCATAATTTTCGTTTACATTTAAGATTATTTAACTTAATATATAAAATAAAAGTAACAACAACTGACGTAGAAACATGTTTCTCCTGATACAAAAATTTGTTGTGCGATAACAGACGATCATTGTGTTTTTTTTTTACTCCCTTTTTTAAGTCACCAATCGAACAAGTAGAGCGAACAATTACTAATATTGACGTTTAAGTATATACAAATACAATAGGTAGTCAATAGCCAATAGGTATATGAAAAAAAAGAGTAGTTATTTAAATTGTATTTGCGAATGCAGATCATGCCTAATAGGTGCGATATAATAATGATAATAATGAACTTTATTTTACGAAATAAAATTCCAACTATAATTTTAAATAGGCAGTGTAATACAGTGTAATATACACAGTTTAAAGTTATAATGTTTAAAAGGTATAAAGATTCCATTTGCTCTCAATCAAAAACAATGTTCTACAATAACTCTTTTTCCGATTACGATCATATCCGCCTCTTAGGTAAAACCCACTCCCCTCCAACCACCAAACGTTTACTCAAACCATAACCATTCAATTGTACTGACTAACATAACTGAACCTACCAATCAACCCCAAAATCCATCCACTAGTAGAGGCACAAGCCTGGAATAGTAAACGGCACAGCCACCCCTCCCAAAGCAAAGCAAAGCAAAGCACCACAAGCTTCGAAGGCCGGTTGTTATTCAATAATAGCATTATAACCAGTATGTAATTATGCATTATTTTCATTTTAAATCGTAATTTATAAATAAATTAATATTTTATTTAAGATGAAAAATACAGTTCAATATCTTATAAAAGTTCATACAACAAAATGTCAAATACCTAGTTTTTAATGTAATTTTTTAGCTTTACTTATATTATATTTGTTTTTAATTTAAATTTTATATGTTTAATTTGTCTCAATTGTGTACAATGCTCATGTGTATAAAACATTTTTAAGTTAATGTTTATTTTCCATATAGTTTTGAGTCTTGTGACCATAAATTATATCCTGATTTGGGTAGTATTTTTAAATTTTTTATAAATTATACAAATTTCAATAATAAACTAGATTTATTATCAACATAAACAAATATGTTATTTAACTAAAATTATAATTATATCACAATGACACAATCAGTTGATGGAAACATGAAACTTAAGCTTAAATATGTTATAGGAATATTATAATAAAGAAAAAAAAGGGGGTCAAGTGGATGTCGCTCCGCTGCACAGTAGGCTACAAGTAGATCACTGTACTATAATGGATGGTATTAAATTTTAATTCAATGATATAATGTATAAGAAAAACGATTCTGAGCGGAGACGGTATGTCAGTCTAGGATATTTTAAATTATATTGATATTGTTATTATACGGTAGCTGCTAAGTTGAATTAATATTATTCATATTATTTAATTATTAACCTAAAATTATTAGTGATGCTATAAAAATATTATAATACATACTTTTACTCGTTAAAATTGATTTTAATATGTAATTTCGTCCAAATTTGAACTTAAAATGTCTATAAAAAATAACTGTGTTTAAATATTTTTAAATTTTTTGAATACAGTATGTACTATTTATTAGAATCTTTATTTTAAATTTTCAATCCTTAGTTAAAAAAACTGACCATTTTATAATTGTTTTAATTACAATGATTGATAATTTTCGAGATTTTGATGAACTTTGTCAAAATTCGAAATTTAAATGCTTATAAAAAAAATGTGTACCTATGTATTTTTAATATTTTTCAATTGCTATTGTAATAATATATCAGGAGCCTTGTATTAAATTTTCATTATTTTGGCCCAACAAATAAAATTTTATTGATATTAATAGAAAAAAAAACTAAAAAATTTGAAAATTGAAATCGTCTGTAAAATACTGAAAAACAGTCAAAATATATTAAAAATTAGATGGTATATAGAAATAGCTTATGTAAACATTCAGTGAAATTTTCATGCATCTAACTTATGAGGAATCTTGTATTACATTTTCAAATCTTAGATTTAAAAAGAAAAATTTTTATGAATTTCTAACTCAAAATAAATTGCACATTTTCGTCATTTTACGTATTTTGTCAAAATTTCAACTTTAAATGCTTAAAAAAAAAAATTGTGACTACAGATTTTTAATATTTTTCATCTGCCTTTGAAACTATATATTAGAAGCCTACTATTAAATTTTCAAGATTTTTTACCCAACAAATAAAATTTTATTGACATTTATAGAGAAAAAAACTAAAAAAATTGGAAACTGAAAATGTCCGTTAACAGCTCAAAATAAGTCAGAATATTTTGAAAATGCTATGGTGTGTAGAAAATGCTTATATAAACATTCGGTCGAAATTTCATGTCTCTACGGTCATTTCTTTTAGAGTTATACCAAAAACCAAAATCGATTTTGCGAAAATTAGTTTTCCGTAAAAATTCCCGTTTTTCCCTTAATTTTTCATTTGTTTTTTCACGGCGCTCATGAAAACTACTGGGAAATTTTAACTTTTGACCCCCCAAAGTACCAACTAGATTCACTTTCCTATCAGAAAAGGTACTATTGAAGAAAATCGAAGCATTTTTTCTGTCCTAAAACGTGATGACAGACGAAAAAATAAAAAAATAAATAAAAAAAAAATAAAAAAAAAAATAAAAAAAATAAAAAAAAAGGGCGGGTAAGTGTATGTCGCTCTGCTGTACAGTAGGTTACAAGTGAGTCACTGTAATAGATTGTGTTAGATTTTTATCCAATGATATAATATCATTGAATAAGAAAAACGATTCTGAGCGAAGACGGTCAGTCAGTCTATAATATCTTACTAAGTCTAAATGTATTTGATGATATTATATTGTGAATAAAGTAATTAATTTTAGTATTATAGGCGTTAGTATTTACTATAGTTGGTTAAATTCATTTTTCTCAAAAAAATTATATTTTAAAATGCCATTGCGTGTATATAAAATATAACAATATATTCTAAAAGTTTCATATCCCAACAAATAATATTTTTAAATTATATCAAAATAACTAAAATCATTATTCTTGATTTAAATATGAAATTTTGTCTAAATTTGAAATTAAAATGTCTGTAAAAAATAAATATGTTGATATATTTTTAGATTTTTTGGTTACAGTATGATTTATTTATGAGAATTTTTGTTTTAAATTTTCAACACTTAGTTATAAAAACTGAACATTTTATAATTTTTAATTACAATGATTTATAATTTTCGAGATTTTGACAAATTTTGTCAAAATTCGAACTTTAAATGCTTATAAAAAAAAATCGTCCCTATGTATTTTTAAAATTTTTCAACTGATGTTGTAACAATATATAAGAAAGCTTGTATTAAATTTTCAGACTTTTTGGCCCACCAAATAAAATTTTATTGACAATTATAAAAAAAAAAACTAAAAAAATTGAAAACTAAAAATGTCTGTAAACAGCTAAAAACAAATCAAAATATTTTCAAAATTGAATGGTGTATAGAAAATGAGAATATAAACATTTAGTGACATTTTCATGCATCTACAATTATTCGTTTTGAATTACAACCAAATAAGAAAAACGCTACATGAGAAATCGAGTGAATATCCTATGTTGTAAAATTATGAACTTAAAACACTCATAAAAATTTGTTTTTAATTGCTTTTAGATATTTTATTTTTGAAAAAAGTAGAAATAACTTACGTTAAATCTTGTGTTAAAATTTAAAACCTTAGATTTAAAAAGAAAAATTTTTATGAATATCAAACTCTAAATAATTTGCAAATTTTCGTCATTTTTACGTATTTAGTCAAAATTTCAACTTTAAATGCTTAAAAAAAAAAATTGTGACTACAGATTTTTAATATTTTTCATCTACCTTTGAAATAATATATTAGGAGTATTCTATTAAATTTTCAAAAATTTTTAACGAATAAATAAAATGTAATTGATTTTTTTAAAAAAAAAACCAAAAAGATTGGAAATTTAAAATGTCTGTAAACAGCTCAAAATAAGTCAAAATATTTTTAAAACGGTATGGTATGTAGAAACCGCTTATATAAACATTCAGTAAAAATTTCATGTATTTACCGTCATTTTTTTTAGACTTACACCAAAAACCAAAATCGATTTTATCGAAAATCAATGTTGCGTAAAATTCCCGTTTTTTCCTTAATTTTCCATTTGTTTTTCACGGTACTTTTGAAAACTACTGGAAAATGTTTACTTGACTAAAGTACCAACTAGATTCACTTTCCTATCAGAAAAGGTACTATTGAAGAAAATCAGCACTTTACTGTCCCAAAACGATGACAGACACAAAAAAAATAAAAAAAAAAAATAAAAAGGGCGGGTAAGTATATGTCGCTCTGCTGTACAGTAGGTTACAAGTGAGTCACTGTAATGGATTGTGTTAGATTTTTATCCAATGATATAATATCATTGAATAAGAAAAACGATTCTGAGCGAAGACGGTCAGTCAATCTATAATATCTTACTAAGTCTAAATGTATTTGATGATATTATTGTGAATAAACTAATTAATTTTAGTATTATAGGCATTAGTATTTACTATAGTTGGTTAAATTCATTTTTCTCAAAAAAATTATATTTTAAAATGCCATTGCGTGTATAAAAATATAACAATATATTCTAAAAGTTTCATATACCAACAAATAATATTTTTAAATTATATCAAAATAACTAAAATCATTATTCTTGGTTTGAATATGAAATTTTGTCTAAATTTGAAATTAAAATGTCTATAAAAATAAATGTGTTGATATATTTTTTTGAATTTTTTGATTTTAATTATGATTTATTTATGAGATTTTGTTTAAATTTCCAACACTTAGTTATAAAACTGAACATTTTATAATTTTTTAATTACAATGATTTATAATTTTCGAGATTTTGACAAATTTTGTCAAAATTCGAACTTTAAATGATCTAAAAAATGTGCCTATATATTTTAATATTTTTCAAATTACTATTGTAATAATATATCAGGGCACTTGTATTAAATTTTCATTATTTTTGGCCCAACCGATAAAATTTTATTGATATTAATAGAAAAAAAACTAAAAAGGGCGGGTAAGTGTATGTCGCTCTGCTGTACAGTAGGTTACAAGTGAGTCACTGTAATGGATTGTGTTAGATTTTAATAATTTAATCCAATGATATAATATCATTGAATAAGAAAAACGATTCTGAGGGAAGACGGTCAGTCAGTCTATAATGTCTTACTAAGTCTAAATGTATTTGATGATATTATTGTGAATAAACTAATTAATTTTAGTATTATAGGCATTAGTATTTACTATAGTTGGTTAAATTCATTTTTCTCAAAAAAATTATATTTTAAATGCCATTGCGTGTATATAAAATATAACAATATATTCTAAAAGTTTCATATACCAACAAATAATATTTTTAAATTATATCAAAATAACTAAAATCATTATTCTTGGTTTAAATATGAAATTTTGTCTAAATTTGAAATTAAAATGTCTGTAAAAAATAAATGTGTTGATATATTTTTTAGATTTTTTGGTTACAGTATGATTTATTTATGAGAATTTTTGTTTAAAATTTTCAACACTTAGTTATAAAAACTGAACATTTTATAATTTTTTAATTACAATGATTTATAATTTTCGAGATTTTGACAAATTTTGTCAAAATTCGAACTTTAAATGCTTATAAAAAAAAAATCGTGCCTATGTATTTTTAAAATTTTTCAACTGATGTTGTAACAATATATAAGAAAGCTTGTATTAAATTTTCAGACTTTTTGGCCCACCAAATAAAATTTTATTGACAATTATAAAAAAAAAAACTAAAAAAATTGAAAACTAAAAATGTCTGTAAACAGCTCAAAACAAATCAAAATATTTTCAAAATTGAATGGTGTATAGAAAATGAGAATATAAACATTTAGTGAAATTTTCATGCATCTACAATTATTCGTTTTTCAATCACAACCAAATAAGAAAAACGCTACATGAGAAATCGAGTGAATATCCTATGTTGTAAAATTATGAACTTAAAATACTCATAAAAATTTATTTTTAATTGCTTTTAGATATTTTATTTTTGATAAAAGTAGAAAAACTTACGTTAAATCTTGTGTTAAAATTTAAAACCTTAGATTTAAAAAGAAAAATTTTATGAATTTCTAACTCCAAATAATTTGCAAATTTTCGTCATTTTTACGTAATTTGTCAAAATTTCAACTTTAAATGCTTAAAAAAAAAAATTGTGATTACAGATTTTTAATATTTTTCATGTGCCTTTGAAACAATATATTAGGAGCATTCTATTAAATTTTCAAGAATTTTTAACGAATAAATAAAATGTTATTGATTTTTTAAAAAAAAAAACCAAAAATATTGAAAATTTAAAATGTCTGTAAACAGCTCAAAATAAGTCAAAATATTTTAAAAACGGTATGGTATATAGAAACTGCTTATATAAACATTCAGTAAAAATTTCATGTATTTACCGTCATTTTTTTTAGACTTACACCAAAAACCAAAATCGATTTTATCGAAAATCAATGTTGCGTAAAAATTCCCGTTTTTTCCTTAATTTTCCATTTTTTTTCACGGTACTTTTGAAAACTACTGGAAAATGTTTAATTTTGACCCCCCAAAGTACCAACTAGATTCACTTTCCTATCAGAAAAGGTACTATTGAAGAAAATCTAAGCACTTTTACTGTCCCAAAACGTGATGACAGACACAAAAAAATAAAATAAATAAAAAATAAAAAATAAAAAAAAAAACACACATCATTGTAAAACCAATACATTCATCGCTCCGCTCAGAATCTAAAAATATCCCACATGAGGAGCAGCCACCCTTCCAATCCGTACAACTATGTTTATATCATAGGTAAGAGTACTTAAATTAAAAAAAAAATTATACTGAAGTGAATGGTTCTGAACTATTATACCTATATGAGATAAATAAAAATTATATAAATGTGAAATTAATATAAGTTCTATAATCCTATATTCTTATGAATTATTTATTGTAGGTACCTACCTAAACTATGACTGTTATGTATTGTATTTAAAATACATTTAGTACTAAACACATTTGACAAACTGATCAAAATATGTTTCTAAGAATCAATTTTACAATATAATTAATTGACTGCATAAACCAAACATTATTATACAAAAGCGAGAAAATTAACACATACATCATTAAGTATGTACAATATAACAATATTACGTAATATATGTTAATCACAATATTATTATAAGTATTAGGTATTAATTCTAAATATGAATATCATAAAATACATACATCTAAGGGACAAGGGTACTCATTTATTAAAATAACGATATTATGTATGGTTAGATATCAAAATAGATAAATAAAATATAAAACTTTAGTAATATTATTTTATTTTATTTTACACATGCAATTAAGAAAGTAAAATAGATAGCTAGAACTTTTAAAGTTATCAATATAATATTGTTATAGTGATTAATTATAAGTATCATTATAGGCTATAATACACAATAGATATGGATGTATTTAAAATATATATGATGGATATAATACATAAAGTAACAATATGGACTACAGAGCATCCATAATAGGAGGAAATATAAATGTATATGTAAAGAAACAAGTAAAATCGTAAAAAATTATCAAACAAATTATACAAAGTATGCTACCTAATAAAAATAGTAATTTGTTATGATGTCATAATTCATTATCCCATAATACAATATCCTACAAACCGGGTCTACCATACTCCACAGCACCACAGCCGCAGTCAGATATTAGTATTATTAACCCTTCTGTTTCTTCGCGTTGTTCTGAATATTACTTTAAATGGGAGCACAACATACACTGTCTTGAAAACCTAATGGTATTAAAAAATTCCAACTTTAAGTAGGTACACAAAACTGTAAATACGCCAATACTAACACCATCTATCAACAATAAGGATATTGTACGAAAAATAAACCTTGTATTAAAAAAGTAACAAGACGTGCATGTAGAAGGAGCCTATTTTAACATCGTTTAATACCCATAATACAAAAATGTTTGCGTATAGCTGTCAAAAAATGGTCATCCATTCATAGGTTATGATTCATGTTATTATAATAATTATAGGTGGTGGATCTGAGTGATCTGACGGAAACTATCGCAAACACGTAGAAAATGTTGTAAACTTGTTAACTTGGTCAGAATATAGTTGATATTTATATGTACCTACAAGACAAACGTGGTTAACCTGTGACTGGTACATTAACATATTGTTGAACTCAACCGAAAAGAAACACAATAAAACGACATTTGTAGCAGAATCTGAATATTGTGAACGTTTATAAAATTAGTAATCTCATTGCCCATTGGTATTCAGAAAACGTACGCAAGTAAGAGACCTTACCAGTTTGACGTATGGGATATGTCATTCACGTGTAGCTACAGTATGGCAGACTGTCTGACAGTACACCGACAGACGCACATGGACGAGAGATCGTACGTATAATATGCAATGTATGAGATCAGAGGTTAACCAGTAATGACCAACTGCCAATAAAATTTAGGCACATCGAAGAAGATTAGTAAGTAGTAACCGTGAGACATGACATTCTCCCAAATCGGCGGTCAGACACAGAAGGACGAAGTTCGTGAACCAAAAGCCAACGATTGTCTAAAAATTCCCGTCTTTTCTCTATTTTTTTTTTTTTTTTTTTGTTTATTGCGATTATTTTGTTAAGAAATTTATTTTGACTCACCAAAGTACCAACTAGATCCAATTTGCTACCACAACCCATCCCAAAGATGAAGATCGAAGCATTTTAAAAAACTTTGGTCTTCGTGAGGAAAAAATTAATAAAAACCCACTCATCATTGTAAATTGTTCCACTCGGAATCTAAAAATATATAAATATATCATAATAGACAAGGTAAAAATTTATTAAATTTAAAATTCCGGTGATTCATTACATTTTGATATTATGAGTAAATATTAGTCATATAATTATATTATTACGAGTAAACTGTATATTAAGGAAATATTTTAATATATCATGTAAATATTTTTTGTACAATACTTAATCTTCTCGATGTTTGACTTTTATATGTTTTCTATTGATATGTCTTTTTTTTTTGTCAATACATGCTTTTTTTATAGAACGTAAGACTTTTGAAAAAGTTTCCACTACATATATCATATTACAGACACACTCAACATTTTCAATGTAAGTAGTTTTTAAGAAAATTACACGGAACATAAAAAACAAATTTGAATACAATTACAAGCTATTTTTTTCTAAAAAAAAATACTAACTTTTCTTTGGTAAGTCCGGGTACATTCCAAATTATATTGCTTAATGGTACTCTTTGATACAATACAATATTTTAAAATACAGTTAGTTGGTATGAGTGTATGACTAACCTTATTATTATTAATTATGAATATAAACCGATAATAAGAAATATTATACGTCCTGTTGTAACTCACCTGTTCATTTTTTCCCAAGAGAAATGCCATAAATATTTATTAATCCCTTTTTCCATTTGTCACAAAGCAGCTGAGGTTAGAATAAAGCTCCAACCATACTATGTCGATCCTTTAAGTGTACTCTCTATTCACTTTTTTACTTTTTTTTCCATTTGTATTAACCAGAACGACTTAAAATAATATAACTCAATACCAATTTAATCTAATTTGAATAATTTTTCTCGTATAAAATCCCAGCTTAATTCTTCCTGTTTTTATTTATGATGATTCTATATAGGTACCTGTAACTACCATCAATTCAAATTATTTTTCATACATTTTCTTTTAAACTAACAAAATTGGAAAGTAGATATAGTTATAATTCCTGGAATTACATATTATTAATAGGTAATTATATATTGGATACATAGGGTACTGGATCGATGCTTGACATTTGTATACAATGTATATTATTATGTCATAATAAGATCCAACCTTTAATTTTCATTTAAAAAAACCTGTTCAAGTTAATGACATTTTCTTCCTACAATTATATTTAACCTATAGCTGTATAGCATGATATAATAAAATACAATTTTTTAAAAATAATATACATATATAAGAAAGGTTTTAATTTTTCAATAGTTTCATAGGCCTTAATATATAATGTATTTTGTTAATGTATTACTATATAGCTTATACCCAGATATCCTATAATATCCTTATATTATATTTAAAACAGTAACAATTAAAACCTATAGGTAATACTCAAATTTTACTATTTTTACTGTGTTAATTTTGATACATTTTTAGGAAAATCTAAGTAGAATTTAATTGAATTTACAAAGAAACTTATACGGAATAAAAATGATTCAAATTTGTTAATACTGTATATTATAAATAATAATACTTACTTTTCAATAAATGCAGTATAGTCGATGACTCCATAATTAAATAATTTCACTATAAATAAAATAAAATATATTATGTAGGTCATTTTAATCAACTATATAAAGAAATACTTATACGCTAGTATATATATTATTGAATCTACATAAATTTACACCTATTTTGACGATTTTCTGTAATACATTTTATTGTGTAAATGTTCATATTTTGTGTTAAAGCCATGGATAAAATTCAATTTTTTTTTTATTGAAAGAAAAAATGTAGAAAAATTAAAAGGGAAACCAACATTTTCAAAGCTATACGTACAATATAATGTTTATTTAATATTATTCCATAATTTTTTTTCTGGTTTAGAGTGGAAATAATAGTTTGTTAAGTCTAAGAACTCTTTTTTATGTTACTCACACTGTGCTTAGTATAGTTTTCTGTTTAAAATACCTAATATATTATCGATTGGCAATTAGCAAAAGACAGTTAGTAGGTACTGTTAGTTTTATAGAATTATTACCAATTAGCAATTACAATTCTGTATTTCTTTCAAACTTATTCATTTGTTATAGATTTATATTTACTTTAAAGATACACTGTAACTAGTGTAACTACACCACAACACACATTTTACACTATCCAAACTTTGTATTCCAAATATAAATTAACCAACACTCATTGTGCGAGAGTATACTTTATTCACTAATTAGTAATTGCTATAACTTATAAATTGTAGATACATTTCGTGTAAAATTTTTTAACAATTGTCTTCGATGATAAAGAACACAATAAACGTGTATAAAAAAAATGTAACTATTTTATATGGCAATTGCAATAGAATAATATATTTTATAACTAAAAATAAATATTTTAGATTATTGATAACTAAATCTCATTATAAACGTCATAAACCATCATTTTATTATCAAGAACCCCACATTAAATTTCCATGTTTATTTTTCTATTACACAATTATATGTAATTTACTGATATTAACGTTTGGCAATGAAATACAATTATGCTTAGCTACGAGGTAGTTATGATACCTACGTACCTACTAATATGACCTGCATTATTTTTTTATGTTACATGACTGCAAAATACCTTTCTATTATTCAGCATGATATTATTTCACCACTTGTGTATTTTTCAGCTATCAAGTTAATATTAATAGTAACAAATGATAAACGTAATATTTTAATTGAATAACTAAATAAATGTAACGATATTAGGTTGAATAAAAAAATTACATTACAGTTAAAAAAATTATAAAATTATTAATAACTTGATGAAATATTAAATGATTATACCTTTTGTATTGATTGATTTTATGTTGGTCATAATTTTCTTTAAATATTTAGAATTTACCACATTCAACAAAGTAAGCAAGTTTTACTACACCAATACGTTGGGATAATAACAAACAGTTTCCTTACTTTTTTTGATCAACGATTTAATATTTAAAGTTTTATTGCGCTAATGTACAGTATTCTCATTCATTTATTTTATAATAAAGAATAATACAATTAAAAAAAAAAACTAAATATTTATAAGCTAAGCATATTAAGTATCTAGAATTTAATTTTATTATTTTGTTTCGTAGAGCATCTGATCATCCTCGTTTAACGTTCCATATGGAGCAATGGATGTATTGTTTTTATAACAATGTATTTCTTTTGTATCTGACGTTACTTTAAAGAGCAGTATAAATGCCACATTATTTTGGGTTTGGAATTAGATCAAGTTGGTACTTAGGGTGAACATCAGTAAAAAATGTCCAGTACATTTCAGTATAGAGTACAAACAAAAAAAAATTCTCTTTAGGTCAGAGTGAACTGACATTGAACTGTCAACTTTATATTTATTTAAATATTGAAAACAATTTTGTTGCTCTGTAAAAAAGTTTCAAAATAAAATACAAAGTTCCTCATAATATGTTGATCTAACTGAATTTAAAAAGTATGTAGTCACATTTTTTGTTGATGAAATTGAATATTAATAAATAATACCAATAATGGTTTTGATTAATTTCTTTTAGCCCAAAGACTATTCATAGAAACTTTTATCTTATTATTATTTTCTATACACATGACATTTTCAAGATATTTACATTAACTTTAAGCAACGTATACCCATTCCAAATCATTTAACGGTCTATTTGTATTTTGTTTTGTAAGTATTATATTATGTGGTTTTTGTAAAAACATGTGTACTACCTATCAAAACATCGAATTAAGATAAAAGTAATAATAATATAACATAAACTAATCTTATTTCTTAGATATAGATTCCGATTCATCCGTATTCTTCATTCAGAATTGTTTTTCATATACGATGATTTATGATTGACTTTAAATTGAACACATCCATTACAGTGAACAACTCAAGTTTCAAAAACTATTATGCAGACATGCAGCGCAGATCAAATTATATTCAACGTTTTATTTTTACTTATTATAATTTTAGCATGCGATTGCATTTATTAATTATGCATATTATTTAGTATAGTATATTAATTATTATGATATGTAGGTACTTTGTTATGTGTATTTAATTACTTCCATAAAATAAGTATTTTAAATACGTATCGTTTAATTTATTAAATTAAAAATTTCAACAAAAAGTTTGTTCTTGATAATTTTAAATTTTTCCACAAAGTTTCTATTCTTACATAAATTATTTAAAACACTTAAATATACTCAAATACTTAACGAGTCAACTGTTTGATAAAAATATGTCCAGTAAACTCTTTTGACGTTGTCATTTTCAGTTTTTGTTGCTCATGGGATTTAGAAAAAAAAATTTTAATCTCTTATGCCACTTTCATTCTGAACTAAACCTGAAGAATTCAGTGATTACAATATAACAATTTATTATTTATTCACTTCATATAACACAAATTTAAAAATGTATATTTGTAACGTATATTTGAAGTTTTTTCTTTAAACTATAGTATATTACTATATTATTATGTATAGACAATATCTAATGTGACATTACGATGAGCCGACGTGCCGTATGAATACATTTTAATATGATTTACAAATACACATACATTTAAAAAAAAAAAGTTGTCTATATATTTAAGTAAGTAGCTACATAAATCAATTCAAATAAACTTAGACTACCTATATAACTCTTGTTTTTTATAGATCACAGGTGATCTTCGTTTTTTAACATTAAATACCTACGTCTTATTCACTAGTACCTACTTCCTACTCATATTCATTTATATGATATACCTAATTATATCTAACTATTCTTACATACGAATAAAGTATTTATTTTCTAATTGCTGTCATAAACTAGGTAAGTAATACTATCGTAAATTCGTAATAAAATATAATCGTCATATTTTTAAAAGTCTTCATATGTTTGTATAATAATAAGTGACTACATAATATTATTCTAATAATATGAATACCTAATGATTATTATTTAAATTTTATAGAAGACTTAGTTCTTATTTCTAAATCGTTAGTAAACTACAGCCAGTTATCGGTCAATATTTCAAAATATGTCTTATTATCGTTCTATATTATTTTGTATAACGTTTTTACCCTATAGTATCCTACGTTGAAACAGAAAACCATTTATTTTTAATATTAAATTAATTTCCTATGTAATGAACATCATTTATGAAAATTTAAGTAACATATAATAGTAATTATAATAACATTGAAAGTACAATAACATGTGATGTTATACAAATATTTCTGCATTTCTGCAATGTTTATTGACATTGACGCTGATCATTATTACGTATGACCACTGTCTAGGTTCCCACTTTCTCTACAAATTTAATAGGCTTATAAATTAACGGCCAACGACACGTAGTTGGTCATTCGATTATTCTCCTTCGATATCGTTAACGAGGAATAGCCATGTCGCTCCATAACGTGATTGTCTGTGAGTAAAATACGAGTAACTTAATAGTATATTTAAATTCAATGAATTCATATACACATATACTCATGCGTTTACTCATTAAATGTCTTTTTTTTTTGTAATTTTTAGTGGTCTCGTGTTTGTTAGCTTCAGCCTCAGCTTTGCAAAAACTCACAGAGTTGTACAAATGGTCTTCGTTAGATTACACATTTGCTAGTGAAGAACACAAAAATTACGCTTTAGAACGAGGAGAATTCGTGCCGGAAAACAATTTACCGGTGGGAATTGAAGTATGGAAGAATAAGTTGTTCGTCACTGTTCCGAGATGGAGTAATGGTAATATCTTTAAATATTTATTTTAATTTAGAGTCATTAAATTAAAAATACAATTGTTGGTGGCATCGATTTATCCTATGAATTTTATTAGAAGTGTTCAAAAAATGTAATTAAATTTAAAGTTTTTATTTTTTCTTGATAACGTTCTAACTTACTTGATAGTTTATAATGAAGTTACACATGTAGTTTTCAACTATAATTTCTCTTCACATATTATTATACTCTGTAAATCGTTATTGTATTTCAGTATGCATTTAAATGTCGTGTGTTACGGTCTTTATTTTAATATATAGATACATTTCTTCGGATGTTTCTAAAACAACTCGAACACTTCTTTACAAGTTATACTTTAAAGTACAACTACTTTATCGAGTTATTTGACATTTCTTAGGTGTCAATTATATAGACAAATAGTAGCTAATATTATAGTTAATACATTCTTTATACTGCAGAACAAGGTTTCATACAATATTTAAATTATACTAAAATGATAAAATTACCTCTTTTAAAGAAATTTAAAATAAATTAATAACATCGTAAATATCTTAAGTACCTACAAATTATTCAAATTTAATACACAGAAGATGCTGATGATAAATAATCAATCATGTTGTCAGTACCTTTCATATAACAACCGGTATTTTATAATCAGAATTGTTCATTACAATTTAATATGAAAACATAAATGGTGTCGTGCCTCATAAAACGATTTAAAAATATAAATTAAATATTGAATAAGTCAAAAATGTCCGTCACTGGCTATTTCTTTTGTCTGTCATTCAATTTTTATATTTTCATATAGGTACGTCGCTAATTGTAAATTTATTCTTACATATTGTATACTCGTTTAGTCATATATTTAAATAAAAATATTACATCTGCACACCTAACTTAATGTACTATTTGTTCATTAAAACTTAAAAGCTATTTCCAATTAAATTCATTTAAAAAAAAAAAATGGAAAGAAATAGCACATTACTTGATGGTTATTATTTTGGGTTGCTAAATAAACTAGTACCAAGTAGATATTTACAACTAGGTGAATTACTAGTATTTTGGTACATTTAAATAAATGTTTAAATAACCAATTTTATACAATTTAAAATATTTTATCAAAATACTAAAACTGTGGTAAATTAATATAAATATTTTATTTTTTATAAATATATGAATTAAAAAAATACTTTTTGCATATTAAACAAAATTCTAAAATCTAAAAAGTCTAAGAGTTGGTTGTAAAACACGTCTTCTTTATAGTTCAAAAAACGGAGAAAAATGTAATTCCAAGCAACCGTTTTGCGTAAAGGCGAAAAGAGTTGATCGGTGTGTGTATGCTTCGACTATTGTTATTTTATTACCGCCTGTGCGAATTTCCCAAGAGTAAAATGTAAATGTATACGCTAGAGGAAATGTCCTTTTACCCTACCTTATCCTTAAAAACCGTACTACAGGTCTCCTTGGAGCCATTGGAATAAAAAGAGCGTTTAAAAATTTTGTTCTTGCACATCACTACCACTCTTGTGCAACTCTTACCAATAAAATGTCGATGGTTTGAAACAGAATGCATAATGTGATAAAATAGGTACATATACGAATGTATAAAGCATTATATTTATATTCCAAATCAGTATAATATTTTTTTTAAGAATAAATGATGGCTCGCATTTATTATTAAGTTTAATCTAAATTTAGACAACATTTAAAAATACAGAAATTGTAATTTGTTGTAAGTTATACAATGATTTTGACAAAACTTACAATCCTTAACTAAATTATAGAATTTTTACAAAAATTATTTTGATTTAAAATAAAAAAAAAAACATTTAATTTATAATGGCATTTATAATTTACTATTTATTACCAACCAAAAACAGTTAATATTTAAAATGCACAATTATCTTAAAATAAAAAAATAAATATCAACATGTACACTTGTTTTAATTAATACATTTTTCTACAATATTTTAGTTATATAAAATCAATAGAAATGAGTCATATTCAAATAAATTAGTAGCCAATTTGTACACCTATTCCTCATAATTTGCGTCATTACAATACTTTCCAATATTAATGTTAAAATGGAAATATGTTTGGAAATAATTTACCAAACTAAATTAATAAATTGCTTGAATTTTTTCATTTTTTACGAGTGATTTATATAATATTTATATTTTAAACTTTTTATTTTAACACAATACATTATGCCGTGCAAAAATAAAATTTATTATAATTATTATTATTATTAATTTTTTTTTATGGTATTCTACCAATGTTGTCAAATGTATTCATTGAATAAATAAAAGATTAAGTTACACATAAAAACCATTAGGAATCATTCAGGAATACGAGAAAAAAATTAAAAAATATAATATATGAACCCCTATTATAGCTCCGTTACCGATTTTTCAGGACGTGTTAATGGTACAATCAATCGTGGGATATCCTATGGGTTTTAAATCGAGTTATCCATTATTTTACAAACTTTTTAGTTTCAAATGTTTTGAATTATTTAAAAAAAAATACGTAATAGCAATACATAATTATTTCATGTATAAATTGTAATATTTAATATTAAACAAGAAAAATAATATAATTTTGATTAAATTTTGTAATTATTGTCAAAAAATGTTAGTTAAAAATATGATTTTAATTCTTAATTATTATTAATTAAAAACGGAACTAAAACTGTCTATTCTATATATTATCTTAAATATTATCAGACTAATTAGTTATTTATATACCATGATAATAAATGTCGTGTTAATTTGAAGTCGAAATTGCTTTACCGGGGGTATAATACGGAAAAAATTATTTTAAAACATCTCTGGAAAAATATATAAATCTATTCATTTTTATAATTTTCCAAATGTATTCTAAATATCTAACTAATAATTTATATATTATAATATTTCATGTTCAATTCTAAGTTGTTAAAATTTAGTAAAATATCAACTGTGGGATTTATAATATCGAGTCATACAGAATATATAAATAAGAAACTGTTTTAATGCAACTCAATTATATTTTTTTTACCAAAGACCTTTACATCACATATTTATATTATACTATTACATATTATTACTATAGTACTACTATAATACCAACAAATTATACACATTGCCAAAACTCACTTGGTTGTTTTGTTTGTTATATGTTTTATATAATGAAATCCATACAGTAAAAAAAATATAAATAAGTATATCATTAGTGTGCTAAGGCAAGTATATCTGTATATCTATGGAAAAAACAAGTATAATTGCACATACTACAAGCAGACGACAAAAAAAACTAATTTTACATCAGTATAATATTACAAACTACCTATGTGAAAAAACATGAGCCCAATGACCTCGTAGCCCTTAGATCAATTATTTTCTTAAATTGTGGTTTTACAACCTTGGCTTTACTTTTGATTTTATGATGAAAATGACGATGGATAATAATATTATTAAAAAAATAAATCACGTTCCTACCAAATGAAATGGTCCAATCTTCGATGGCATAGAATTTATACCAATAAAAACCAAAATTCTGTAATTCTACAGTAGGCACATAATTCGTATGTAATTTGAGTTTGGTCGTATAATACCGTCATTGCTTCAGGCCGAGTAGTTTTAATTGACCTTCGACCACAAGTGCTTAATATGACGTGTCTATGTTGGAATTAGTTTTCGGGTAACTTGATGCAAGATTACAAATTTCACATTTTATCATTGCATATGCAATTTTGTACAAATTATGTACCACCTCAATCTTAATGAGGATACATTTAATGAAACACATAATAACTATCTAATAAACGAGTGACTAATTCTATTGTAATCAAATAATTTTAAATAATCCATCAGTATTATGTTTAGGAGGTACATCGAATATATTAACAATTTACTTTTTATTTAAATATACCGAAGATGCGACTTTTGTAATTTAGTAATTTTCTTATGATATAAAAAGCAGGAACTAGTGTTTATTTATCATTATTGTATAATAATATAGTGTAAGATTTAACAAACCACAGCCCTTAAAGAAATCGCTCAACGATGACATATTAACGACGAAATTTTGCATTTAACTTAAATTAATTTTACTAAAAACTAATGAAATTTATAAATTTCAGATTTTATCTGAAAAATATCTTATTCTTTTTATTTTATTAATGAGTACAAATTTTACTTATAAGTTGAATGCACCATAGAAACTTAAGGGAAAAGCATTTATCTGTAAAAAAGAAACCTATCCGATTTACGGTTATTGGTACATACATGTTGAACGGTCTGATAAATATTTTA
Organism: Nasonovia ribisnigri; assembly: GCA_027563435.1. Lineage (NCBI taxonomy): Eukaryota > Metazoa > Arthropoda > Insecta > Hemiptera > Aphididae > Nasonovia > Nasonovia ribisnigri. Next base: position 19,337 of record JANEHU010000199.1, read on the forward strand.
TAACTTTTAATGCAGTTGAATTTAGATGATTCGTAACCTAGAGCATAAAAAAAGAGTTCAAGCGATCTTTATTTTATTTTATAAAAGTGTTTTATTCAACCATCACTAACCAATAATTGTTCCATAGATATCCATAAATTTTTTATCCCTCCATGCTGTATCTATTGTCATTATTTTTACATAATATGGCTATGCAATTATTTGTGTGTTCACTAATTACTTTTTTTTTTATATACTTAAAACAAATTCAAAAAACGTATGTTAAATAAAACATTTTTAAATTGCATTAACTCATATGTATTTCAAGTTGTCACCACACATTCTGAAAAAGTATAACAAAATCTTTTAAATATTTTGACTTTTTATAACATCAAAATCTATTGGTAACAGATATCTAAGTAAATATATACTGTTTGTATTATAGTTTATAATAAACGCATATCAGTTTTAGTTTTTGATATTATTATTGCTATTATTATGAATGGATTGTATATTCATTGTATAATATAATACCTATATAGTATTATAATATCATATTATATAATGATTGTAGTTAGGTATATGTAATTAAGTTAATTAATATTGTTTTTAAACTAATTCCTGTTAATTGATAAAGATATAAAAAGAGAGGATAAAACGTGTTAATACGTAATGAAATGCTTAAAAAATGATTTTTCCGTGAAACGCTATACTGATTGGTGATTATAACATCGTTATTAAATAAATAATAACCTTACTCCCAAGGGCACAAGTATTTTTAATAAGTATTCAAGTCGGACTTTCGTAATATCATCAAAAATGTTGAGATTTCCAAAAATCTGACATTGTGTTATTTTCGAGAAAGAGTTCATAGTTTTCAAAAGAATTCCAATTACAAAATATCAAAATTTGGTAACAGTGTCAAAACTGTAGAAGAGGTGTGCGTGATGTTTTTGGCGTTTACGTAGAAACAATAATCTAAAAAGTAAAATAAGAAACGAGTGGAAACGCCGTCCAAACCAAAAGCACTGATAACTGTTTGATGCTCGGGCGGAAAAAATAATACAGTGTTTATTAAAATAAATTATTTATGAAAAAAGTCATTAATAATAATAGTAACACGTTTAAAATATTTTATTGGTACAAATGTTAAATTATTATTTCACCAAAACATTTTTGAATTAACTATATTCAAAAGTGGATGATGTGAATGATTTATATTCTTAATTAACTGTTAAAACCCAAAGTGTATGTTTGACTTTGACCAAATCATTATTACTGCCTATAAAATCTCTGAATGAAGGTATTTCTGATATCATTACATAGATTATCATATTACCTATGTCTCAAGTTTTTAAGTTTTTAACTCGTAATTTAAAACAGTATTTTATTTTTTTCTAATTACTTCTGTCTATGAAACATTTATCATGCGCTTGTGTAATTTTGTAATAAATGATCAAAAGGTGTCATTTATTTTTAATTTTTTATTTAGTTGATGTTTTTTAGGGGCGTAATAGTTTGTAAGTTACATTTACTAACAAAATTACAATTGATACAAATTGATATTTAATTAATTTGTATGTTATATCCCAAACAAATTATTGGCAGAAACATTTTGTTTTATTGTTGTCAAGATTGTATAATTAACGTAACAAAGCGGCTGCCTTTCTCGGCTTTCTTCCATTCAGAAACACCAAAACTTTTGGCAGAGGCGCTAAAAATTATGAGCTGTCATTGTTTGCCGTTCAAGTTTTTACTTCCGAGATAATTATTTTTGCATCCCATGCTTTTTACCCTAAACCAATACCCCTCTAGCAATTGAAAAACTTGCTTTTTGCAAACAATATTCTTATCCGCTTAAACTTAGGTATTTTTTTCAGTGACCTCTCATTTTTTCTCCCCATCGACTTTATAATATAGGCATTATTTTTTTTCATTTTTATTACTCATAACTTTTAAGACGGTGAAGTAAAATTTGACATATTTTTCGTAGTGTGTTATACGTACCTACTTATTATACACCTACATAACCTTCATTACTAAATTACCAAAAATCATTTAACTATTAAACTAAATATGCATTATGATATTACTATGTTTTTAAATCTCAGAGCAAATATTTTTAGTTTTGTGAATTTTTTTTTATATAATTATTATTTTATTCAATTATTAGATAGTATTTCATAAAATAAATAAAAAATAGTCATCCATATTCTGCAACTTAATAATTAATACATTCAGTATCATATCGATATTTCAAATATTTGAAAAATGTAAAGGTTAAGCCATAATCAAAAATTATTTTTTAATTAAAATATAAGGTATTTGGTTTTGAAATGGGTACATTTTAACTTGTTTATAAAATACATTTACCTTTAAATTATTTGATGAAAATTGATTAAACAAAAATATATTATGTCTAGATACCTAATGGCTAAAATAGTAAAAGAGAAGTAACATATTTTCAGTACACGTAGATGATTCTAAAATGACAATATGGTATGCATGAGTTTTCCCCTTTTACAGTCAACATACGTGATTCCCAAAGTCGCAACATACCCAAAATCTACTAAAGCACATGATTTGAATACACAATTCCTATGCATATTTAAATGATTTATATTATTGTAAAATATAAATATATATATATAATACATATTTATATATGATAATTTAAACACTAGCCAATAAAAATAAATGTGCGTATGTGTTTATCAAAGTATATTAATTATAAAATATTAATAATAATATTTTCTTATAATAGTTATCAATTCAAAGAATATAATTGTATATAAATAGGTACCAATATAATAATTTAACGAATCGTACATCAATAAATGTTTATAAATTTCTGTTTTTTCATGAATGATTATTAATATTACTTAATCCCCGTTTTTTTAAGAAAAATGTCAGTATCACAATATTTTTATTATTATTTCAAACATAATATTATTTATATTATTCTAAACTATTTAAATTTATAATTTAACTAAAAACTTTAAAAAAATAAAGTGCATGGAATGTCCGCTTAATATTTGTGTTTATATTATTACTCAAACATGCATACAACTATCAGAAAAACCAAAATGTGAACCATGTGTGAATCTATTATCTCAAAGCGCTCTCGAAATTCTTATTCAGTAAAACTATTTAAAAGCGTAAACAAATTAGACAATAAACTCAATCTCTAAGCAAATATTTAATATTATCATTTTTAAGAAATTTTCTCCCGAGTTTATCAAGCATATTTCATCTAAATGTTTGGGCATTAAGTAATTGAAACATTTATTCATTATCTACAGATCAAACAAGATATTTCATATCCTATGAATAGATTTATTTTGTACGCGAATAGATGGTGAGCTAACCGTGTATGAAAAGCACTTAGAGAAAAGCAAAATATTGAATAAATTACTAAAAGGTTACACAGTATTGTTCTCTTTAGTATCGCCAACATATTACAGTACAACCCGTTTAGTTTAACATCTAATTGTTTCCTCGATAAACAATATTCTATTTTGTTCGTTGTCACTTCTTGGTGAATTGAAAACAAGGTTTGGATCAATGAAACCTTTAAAACAGTTTAAAAACATTTTAACCTTTCCGAGGAACACAAACAATTCGATGCATGGAAAAACACGTACATCCGTTTCCTGGTCGCAGTAAAATGTATTTGTTCACAGTATGAACGGAAGCTGGTTCAGAAAATAGTATAGCTTGAATAGGTTTACAGTATTTACACGCGACCCGCACTAATTGGTCGATTTAGTGGGTCTATTTTCGATGGTTCCTAATTTGTTCAGAGACCGCACAACAGATCAAAATCTTCGTGACCATCGTGGTTGATGTTTATACCTACCACAAAACAAAATAAACACTGCCAATAATATATTTGTATAATATGTCCATAATCTAATGTTTTTGATTTAATTAACTCCAAGATTTTAAATTTAGAGAAAATTACAACATACATATTTGATATTTTGTACATTTTAGAAATATATAAAAATAATAATAATAATTATCGACCCAAAATAATCAAATTAAAGTTGGTAATTTGGCAAGTTTATCTTAATGAATGAATTGTATTAACAAATAATTAATAATTAATCATACCTGTTGTTAAGTTTTAAACGCCCACAAAAAGAAAATAACTTTTATTCCTTATTGTTCTATTAATTTTATCTTTTATTGGAATTCCTCCAAATAAATACTTAGTATCATAAATTGGTGTTTTCTGAAAAAAACCAATTAAAAACACAAATTAATATTTAAAAATTAAAGGTTTGTTTTTTTAAAAATACAGTAAAAGAAATTACTATTTTTAATATCAATAATCCATTCTAGAAACATGTATCACTTATTTAAATGCGAATACAAATTCAGACATGAGTGTATAATATAATTACTCAAACGTTAACATAAATCATAATTTTATAATATGTACCTAGATACTTCTAACAATATAATTATTATGATCAAATAATTCCTTCAACATTAATCGGTTTTTCGTTCCATGGTTGAATAATATGTCTATAACAGAATCACCATTTTTAATGAATATTAATAACGCACTTTGCATATTTATTTTTGGTATGATACAAATGATAATCATATTATTATAATATAAGATTAAGTTTAATGCAATGAGGGTTTTAAAATAAGTATTTACTTCATAAGGTAATGTTTGAGGAAGAAATCGCCAACTAATCATGAAAATATACATTATGGAAAATAAAAATTATTATTTATTTTTATTGTTAATTAAATTTTATTAATTTTAGTCTTAATATTTTAACGGAATAAGTGATTAATGTGATTTCTTGTTGTGGTTGATTTTTTGTTTTAGGAGTTCCTTCTACGTTAAATTACATACCGTTAGATGTGAGTTCGACACAATCCCCAAAATTGACACCATACCCAAATTGGGCATACAACAGAGAAGGTAACTGTGATGGTTTAACAACTACATACAGAGTAAAAGCAGACAGCTGTAACAGACTATGGGTTTTGGATTCTGGAACTGTTGGAATTGGTAAGTTTAATAAATTTAACTCAACTAGATAGAGAGTAATTCATATTGATGAATAAACCAAAAAAAATGTATTGTTTTATACATCGACATTGAAGTACAATGCACGCGTTACGTTATACGCATATTTTTTATTTATTGAAAAATTGAGTATTTGAATTTCAATTAGTATAGACTATAAACTATACGTTTAGTTGTCAAAAATTCTATACTATACTATTAAAAATAAATAAAAATATACGTCGTATGACATTCAATATATTTTTAAATAATTATATAACTTAAAACAAATGTCTACATTTGTAGTAGTTTTATTTCTTAAGGTTTATATGATTGTCTTTTTTATTTAGAGTCAAATTATTTTTAACTAAATTTTTAATCACTGGTTTTGTTCATATTTTCAAACATTTTTTTTTTGCATATTTATACTTTTTTGTATTATTTTTTTTTTTGACATTTGTGAAATTTGTGTAATATTTCAATGTCTATTCAGACTACTATATTTAATTGGTGATTGTTTTTTGTTAGTCAGCGGCTTTCCACATCGAAAAAGTGAGATATTAAGGTTGCATCACCACTACTAATCGCTTCAGTCAGTTTTCCCTTACACATGTATCTCTTAGATACATATATATGAGGAATTAATAAAAATAAAGCTAGGGGTCTGTAAAGTAGAAGCTAAGTTGCCATCCATGAACAATCATCCCTCATCTTGTTTGGCAACGAAATTAATGGCTGTTAATTAATCAGGAGGTTCGATTTTATACCAAATAATTGGATTGTACAATTTCTTAACGGGTAGAAATGTATTTTCTCACTAAAAGGGAGTCAATTTTCGAATAAGTTCTTGCAATAGGGTCCGTATTCTGTCTGTATCTTTCTTGAACTACATTTCATTAGTAAAATCTATAACAATTATAACGGTTTAATGTATGATAAACTTGGTATTGATACTTAAATATGCTTATTATTTTTAGAAAAAACTAGTTAAATAATAGAATTATAAATTTATTATAATACATTTATAGTATATTGTTTGCATGGTCAAGAAATTATATTTTTAACATGATGTATAACGCAAGTGTATTTAAATAATAATTTTTAATGAATTATTTTTAAATAGGTAATACAACAAAGCAAGTATGTCCATACGCTATCCATGTGTTTGATTTAACCACAGACAAAGTTTTAAGGAAATACACGTTAAGACCAGAAGATACTAATGACCGAACATTTATTGCTAATATCGCCATTGATATTGGATCTAAAGGATGCGAAGACACGTTTTTGTACGCATCTGATGAGCTTGGCTACGGTTTAATATCTTACAGCTGGGAATCAAACAAATCGTGGAGACATACACATAGTTTTTTGATGCCCGACCCATTAGCAGGAGATTATAATATAGGAGGTAAACACTAAATATATTTTTTTTAAATACCTTAAAGTTGTAGTTTAAGTTAAACATAATATATTGAATAAATTATTTTTATATTCTCGCATTTGAACGGATTTGTATTAAAAGTTAATTTTTGATTTAAATTATTTAAGCTTAACTTCACAAACAGTATTTCTTGATAAAACCTGTAAAATGAATGTATAAAAATATTAATAGTTTCATCACTCTACTTAAAATCTAAAATGAAATAACAGTTTATGATGCAATTATAACATATTAAAAGTTTTTTTTTGTCAAAATACTGAACATTTCAAAGCGAAATGTGTTATCATTAATTTTTTTATTTCTGATCAGAACCTGTCACCAAAAAAATTGCACTCAATAGTTACATGTAACTATATTTTATAAAATGAAAATAATATTTTATTTTCCAATAATTTTCCATTTTTTTTTTATCAATTCATATCAAAAGGTCTGAAACGTATTATTTTAATATAAATATTGAAACAGAAGATTTGTAAAATATTTTACTTATTTCCATAATTGAATACATTTGTTTTTATTTGCATATTTTAAATTTCTAGGTATCAACTTCCAATGGGGAGAGGAAGGAATATTTGGTATCACGTTGTCACCAATAACGGAAAGTGGTTTCCGATTGTTATTCTTCCACCCACTAGCCAGCAACCGTGAGTTTGCCGTTTCTACAGAAATTTTACGTAATCCCAAACTCACCTCGGAAGAAATATATCACGACTTCGTTGTATTGTCATCAAGAGGACCTGGTGGTCACATTACTGCACATTACATGCATGACGATGGAATTCTTTTCTTCAATTTGATCGATCGAAATGCTGTAGGCTGTTGGAATTCTAGACTTCCTTATGAACCTAAAAATTTGGGAATTATAGACGTCGATGATGAAGCTCTGATCTTCCCCAGTGACGTCAAAGTAGATACGTTAAACAACCTTTGGGTTATTTCTGATAGAATGCCCAATCATTTATTGTCTAAACTTGACTTTAACGATATCAACTTCCGTATTTTCTTCGCACCTCTTCAAGCGGCTTTAGCTGGTACAGTTTGTGAAAACAATATTCCATACGAACATTCAAATTATGTCACCTCTAAAGTTTATTAAAAAAAGAATTGCAATATTTCAATTTTAATTTTGTATAGCACACATCATAGTATTGACAATTTAATTTAAAAAATGTTAGTGGAAGATAACCTTCAAAAAATGGAAAATATTTCTTTGTCAACTGTTAATTACTTCTTTATCCTCAAATTTTAGAAATTTTAGTGTACTTTGGACATTTTAATTATTTTTATTTTTATCAAAACATTGTTAATAAATGCATTCAAAGTTATATTAAAACCTCAAAAATACTTAAGCTTAGTATTTCAAAACATTTTTATTTATATTATTTTGTAAATATCTTGCTATAGTGTAATTACAATTTACATTTTAAATTTATTTAGTTGATAAGAACATTTTAAGTTGTACATGATTCATATTGCTATACATAACAATTAACATGTACCTATGTACAAACAATTTGTTATTTAATTATTTATTTTCAATAAAAAAATATACTGCTCTTATAAAATAATTGTTGCTTAATTTGTTTGGTAATAATAACAATAAATTAATATTATTAATTACTAAGCGCAGAAAATAATATCTCCAAATCAACTGCATATTTAGAATTTATATGAGTCTTTGATAATCTCGAAGGAAACCAGTACCTACAATATTGTAATTTCTTTAATAATTTCTTTTAATTAATCATTAATTTAAAATCGATAACATACTGCAGTAAATATATAAAATAATTCTGATGGGAAAACGGTTGCTATAACTATAACTTAAAAAAAATATATATTTGATAAATATGTGTGGCATATTTCATATGGACGGTACCTATATGATTTGGTTTAAATAAAGCATTTTTTATTTATTTACTTTTTTAGAAGAAAATACAAATCGTTGGCATTTGATGGGAATTTCATTGTAATTTCTCGTCAAATAATACTCTGTATGTAGATTGTAGACACATTATTCTTTTTAAAAATTCATGATTTAGCGTCATATTACTTTAAGGTCCATCATAGCATAAAAATGATCAAGTGGTTCAGCTCATGTTCTGTTTCCCCATTCTAGTTAACTGGGTACTCCTTCAAACTATAACATATTAACAATATTTCAGTTTCTAACATTAAGTATATTATTGGTCCCAAAATATTTTTTTTTAATATTTTAAAACTAAACTAATTATCGATGAAGGTAAAACAGCTTCGAGTACTTACGTTATAAAAATATTTTTATTTAAATTCAAAATTCAAAATATTATTATAAATTAAAAATAAGAAAACGATAAGAGAATATTTAAATATTTTGTATGCATATTCAAAATAATTAATTAAAACAAAAATAAAATTAAGTATGACATAGTAAATTACATTCCATGGTCATTATACATGTTTTCAGTCTAAAATTAAACTTATCTACGTTGTCAGTATATTTCTAGACATATGAGCTGTATAAGCTTTCACATACATAAGAAGAAAAAAAATAATTTTAATAAATCCAAACAAATATATTATTGTATCAGTAGCAAACAAAACATCAATTGATATTTATTGGTTACAATATTATATTATAGAGACAAAATGAACATTTCAGACAATATAATTTAAAGAAAAAATTCGTTATCCACTCAAAATCTAAAAGAACTGGTAATTATCAATCAAATGCGTCAACAGAATATTTTGTTTCCATGTATTATATACTTTTTTATACCATTTAAAAATACAGTTAAATAATTGAATTGTATGTTGACGTGTAACCATCAATAGAAACCAACGCAATAACTCTATAAAAGTGAACATCATAAGAGCGATACTCAAGATTTTTAATACCTTCACAGTGGTACAAGTTACTTGATTTATTCTATAATATCAGGTTAGAAATTTCAAAAACTATCTGGCACAAACAATGATCAACGCAATTCTAATACTAGCTAGTGCACTGTGCCCATTACGAAAATAAAAGTCAGACAGCCAAAATTCGTTTACAAAAGAAGTCACTTAGTTACGTAATGAAAAAATAAACATCATCGTAAAACCAATACACTTATTGCTTTGCTTAGTATGTACGAACAAGATAAAGATACTATAGGCACCATTCTACCCTTCTCGCTTTGATTATTTTTATAACCGAGTTTGAGACATGAGAAATTGTAAAAAGATTATTGTATATTTTTTTAAGAGTGGAGATAAATCTATTCATCTTCAATAATGATGCATTTATATTAGTTTTATTTTTATCTTTTTCTATGAATACTTTAGAAATACTTCCATGAAGAATAATAATATAATTAGTAAAGTGACCTATTTAAATAAATGGCTTTTAAAATATTAAGCCTTTATATGATAACTAAGAATACATTTAATATGAATGTATAATATTTTAAACTTAGTAATATAATTTAAAGGGTGATTCGCCCATTATACTATAACCCTTATTTTTTCAATTAATAATGAAGTTATTCAAATTCCGATTTATGGAATTTTTAAATAATATACTCAATGAAGTACCCTTGTTCTAACATTTTGTTGTACTACTTTAAGAGTGTCCTGTGGCGATACTGTAATCATATATTATTGTATGATGTAATATCAAATAAAAACACCCTCTCCTCCTGTTTTTTTGGATAATAGTCCTTAAAAATAATTTTACAAAAATATAAAATAGGCGTAAAATTGGATCTAGTATTTATTATACTTGGGATATTTTTACAAATTGTTATTTATATTAATAGATTAATATTAATGACTACAATTTACAAATCACCATAGCCCCCATAAACCTCTTAAAATGGACCTTTTATCCTTGGGCAGGCGCGTATCAAGGAACTTTTGATGTGGGGGATTCAGAAAATGTAATTTTACCACTCTTTACTTTATTGTAAAAATATAACATATATTAAAACAGTTAAATTAATTGATTTATTGTGTGTAAACAAATCCCCCCCCCCCACATGATTGAAGTCATCACCAATTTTACGCTAATTCCAAAATGATCATTCTAAATTTCCTACTGTATTTATTTTTTAATTATGACATGAATCTTAAAAATGTATTGAACCACTTTTTTAACAATAAAAACATATGAGCACGTTATTTTTCAACTGAAGTTCACCTATTCCAAAAAGAATGAATTAAATTATAAAAGTGAAGACCAAATATTCAACGCGTATTAATAATACAATGCTATTATCATCTTTTAATAGCCATACGATTCAATTTTTTTAAATGTCAACATATCATATTATTTAGTATGATTATTACGAATAACGTTATGTGTTTATAGACTTTATGTTCTTATGGAATAACATTATTGGTATATAATTATTAGTAGTATTTATTTTGTTTTAAAAAAATACCATTTGTATCATACGTACATGTATTTATTTGTATTGCGTGCATCAACTAATGTTGACAGGTTTTGCATTCAAAAGTAACGATGTAATTTGTTTGAGGACAGCAAATTAATTTTACTACCAAAAGGGATTCGTAATACTATAAATATGCAATATTTCTATAACATGAACTTAAATATTATTACCAAGTTTACTAAAAAGCCATACTAAAGTACATGACATGACTCAAATCATTTAACTAGGTACCTACCAACGTTTCGTGTTTTTGTGAAAGAACTTACTATTATCATCAAATACAATTCCAATTACACGATCCACGGGCACGAATGAAATTCAATAATTTCGTATTTGTTAAATGTCGAAAAACTAAATAAACAAACAAAGTAACTCAGTGATTGGTTGAAGAATATCTAAAACCTAGATGTCACGCTAAACTCAAATAAAATGTGTTTTTCACTTAAAAACTATTTGGAGAACTTAAAAATACAATAAAATAATTGTAATAATTATACACTATCAATAATAATATAATAATACATAAAATAGTAGTATTTTATATTAGATTTATTATATATTTGTTGTTTTTAATTTTGTAAAAATACTTCTATGTGTGGATTTATTTTGTGTACACTCTCAATACAACTATTAAAGTATCTAGCGCAACGTTTAAATAATTTAAAAGTAGCCATGGAAAAATCTTGTAAACACTTTAATAAGAATACAATCAACTAAAATTACGATGTATAGAGATATTTATGAGGGATTAAAACTAAAAGGGCTGGTCAGGTTTTCCAAAACAAATTATAACGTCAGATCGAGTGAGCTTGGTATGATACATTTTAACAATAATTAAGACTTATCGTCCCTAACCTTTGTAGAAGGGAAGTTATAGAAGCGGGGAGAAGCAAATTTGCAATTCAAAACCACCACCGGTGGCTCTGTGTAGGGAGGGCCCCGAATATTTGAGTCCACCTCATCGTCACAACAACACCATCAGCGCCTTCATCATCATAACCACCACAGCTATCCTTTATTATATAAGTTCAAGCGTGTGTGTGTATGTGTGTATGTGTGTATGTTTAGGGTCCGGTTGAAATTGTCTTGTACCTCTACCCTTTCCGCCAACAAATCGACGACAGTCTAATTCCTAGGGAGCTTCTGTTTTTGCTTGACTGTCCTCGAACGCCGACCTTTCGTATTTCTGCGTCCTTTGTCCACAAGGATTACCGATGACACTTTCCAAATCCCATAATCGTTAGGTTAGGAAAAATCAATGGATAAACAACATAGCGCTATAACTCAAGAACACAATTAAACTTGTATAAATAATCATTTTTAAAGTTCAATAAATAACTTTTACATTTAAAATGTATTATAACGATGAATACAGGGAATCATATATTATTATTATTATTGAAAATAATTGTATATTTTACTAGCGCATAGGTATTTGATGAAGAGATGTCGGTTCTATTAAATAATCAATATACGTATACTGGGTGTAATGCATTGGTACTTCCTACAATAGTCAATTTGTATTTTATTCGAAACAACACGTTTAGATTATTTTGAATTTATGTTAAAATAAATTAGTTTATTACAATATTGTGGAACAGGAGTACCCCGTAAAATACTACTCCACTCGTCTAAATTTTAAATACTTATTAAAACTAATTAACTACCTACTCGTTTGAAATTCGATATTAATATATTGAAGTTCTCAGAAAACTACCTTTGGAAAGAATTTTCCTTTATTGATATAAACACAATCTGTTCCTAATAGGTTCAATAAGATTATTAGATAAAATAAAATAAATGACATGAATACTTGATAAAATTAACCATCCATTTATGATAATTTTAAGTGAATCCGTGGAAAATTAAAATACAAAAAATGTATTGTCATTTAAAAAAAAAGTAAAAATAAAGATAGCAATAATACATAGTAGTAATAAAATATAATAAAATATCGATATAATTTATATTAAAAAATGTTTGTTTTGTAAGGGAAAAAATATTTTAAAATCATTAATACTTATCGAGGAAACTTTTCGCACTCATTTAGAGCTTACCTTCAAAATAATCACCTGGTATATAAATAAAACGTGATAAATCTTATTTAAACCAAAAAAAGAGTGTTAATGTAGAGGTGTCTATCACTGGTAATTTAATGGAGTGAAATTAAAGAACTAATGATGATGTAGTTATTATGTCAATTATACTTTATAGCTTATAGTTGATTCATAATAATATAGATAGTTGAAATAATGTACCGAATTCAAATAGTTAAAGATTAGCGTGTACGTAAAAAAAAAACGTAGGTATACTTAGCCACTTTGGTAAGCTATTAATTACAATGTTCATAAACTACTATCTGTATATTAATATAATGTACTAATATCTCTTTACTCCATTGTATAATAAGAAGTTTTATGCGGCCTGGTTGGTGCGCGGTGGTTGGCTTCATTTTTATTTTCAATATTTTTCCATTTTTCATATACAAATGTCACAAACTATAATAATGGTCTGATTACAAGTAACGTGCTCAAAGGCAACGTTATGCGTAGGTATCAGATTAGAAACCTCGTCATCTATTATGAGAGAATATGTCTAGAAAGAACAGTAGGTACCTAACTTATATCATTTCGCCGGTGTATCTTTATTGCGTGCATTATAATAATAGGATTAAGTTAGCTGGAAATAATTTATTCTTTTGAATCAATGAGACACAGTACGTTTAAAGATGTGAAACTATATTTTAGCAACGGCGATGTATGTGTTATACACTGACACCTTATGTATAGTAGACCGTCACGAAAATAGATATTAGAGAAAATGTCACGAGGCAATGTATCTATCCATTAATTAAACCACAATGGAGAGCATGAAAGAGACACATGGTGAACTACTAAAGGCAATCCGAATACAACAATAGCGCAATATTAAATGAGTATATATAGACATATATGTGCATGCGTGTGTCACTAACAATATATATGTATATATATAAATAAATATACATATATACCACTATAGTACTGTAATATATTATAATATGTACATGGTACTGTAGTTATATATATTATATGTGTATAATATTATCCATCACCGTGTACGCAAAGCGATCGCTGTTAATAATCAACACAATATTATAGAACGACTGTAACAACAGTTATATATATTATATCATAATACATACCATATATTTTATTGTTTTAGTAGTGATGTTATGTTACATAAATTATTAATAGCGATCTATTATTCTAAAAATATAAATGAAAGAATATGTATAGTAAATTATACTATGCAGAGAGTGATGAAAAAAAAAACGGTAGGTCGACCTAATAATTACCAAAATCCTTACATAAGTTATATTATAATTTTTTATTATTACTTACTTTTATAAGTCAATATACCGACGTGTCGTATAATGGTACGAATAGATATTATAGAATAAGTAACTTAATATCAGACTATATACTTGAAAAATTCAATCGTGCATAGAAAATAATAATACAGTTAATGGTTAAAAGTTTCAAGTATTATGATGATAGTATTATTATTATGATTATTACATGTAGTATTATGGCCTATAGATAAGTACGAAAAAATAACCAAAATCTTTCTGTTTAAATATTCAATTTCGTAAACAATTTAACTTCAAATAAGAACACATAATATTGAACCTTATATTATATTTATAAACTTCTTTGGACAAAAAAATAAATAATCAAATACACTTATTTATAGAGTTTAAATACCGATATTTGATAAAAAAAAAAAAAAAAAAATTGTCTTTGTCAAAGAGCTTGGACATGTAAAATTGAATGTTGCATGCATATTCCCGTTTCCCCGCTGATATTATCGTTATTAGTTTTTCTCAATTATTAATACATTTTTTGTTAATTTATTATTTTTAAACCCTCCAAATACTAACTAGATACAGTTTATAGAACTTTATACTAACAGATACTGTTCACAATAATGTATCAAGTATTTATTTATAATAAATAAAGTATTTTACTACTTAGGTACTCCAAAATAACGTGATGACTAGCAAAAACACACATCATTGAAAAACTATAATTCATTCATCACACCGCATTCACTAATTGAATATACAGCATAATTATTATACTAGTACCTAGTTATAAGAATATAATAATTATTCTTGTTTAGACTGAACTGTGAGAGTTAAATTAATTTCCGTATTAATTTCTCCGAGGATATTCCAATTAATTATTTTAACATTTTGATAAAGGACATAATAAATCATTATTCATTACCTAGTTATTAAGTAAAGCTAGGTCGATGAGTAAAAAAAAAATTATATAAGAACTTTTATAAGTCAAAACTCAAAGGTAAATTTAAAAAAAAAAAGTTGATACAGGATTAAGTTGAGCCATTGCAGGGGTGTCTGTACATGTGAAAATGATAATAAATTTACACATATGTGTATAATATTATAACACTTACATTCAAAAATTTACTTTTTCTCATTAATATGGTTTTGGATCGCATAAAAGTTTAAAAATATTATACCTCCATTAATAATATATTTGAAATTAAACACAGACTAAGCATCAAAGTTTAAATGGAGTTTTTTCATAATGATTGCACGTTTACGAATTCCTTGAGTATCTTTCATAAAAATTGTTCTTCTGCCGTTGTCCCTGCAAGTTTCGCGTTTAACGGTTGTACCAATTCAACTTGACAGAAAACTGTTAATC
The DNA here is from genome assembly GCA_027563435.1 of Nasonovia ribisnigri. Classification (NCBI taxonomy): domain Eukaryota; kingdom Metazoa; phylum Arthropoda; class Insecta; order Hemiptera; family Aphididae; genus Nasonovia; species Nasonovia ribisnigri. Next base: position 34,922 of record JANEHU010000199.1, read on the forward strand.
TGTTTGCATTTATTTCAGATCTGTGTTTCCACCATCGACAAATTTTATTGATAATTATCTTCAATACATATACCTACGTTCATTTGATCTGGAGAACAATGTATTTTGGCTCTTTCTAGTGCGCTCAATTCCCTCCATGGTTTGTTGACTGTTGGTCGGTGGTCTAGTCGGTATTCCAGTCGACTTTTTTTTCCTCTATGCGGTTTATTTTCTAGATCAGATGAAGGTATATTCTCTCGAAATTCACCTCCACCATGAAGTCTAGAAAATAGAAATCCATCTAACGTATCTAATAGTTATACATCAATGCCTGCCCATTCCCACATATTAAAGTTGTTCAAATCAATTGTGTTAGAGTATAAATTAGACTATATTAGGTATTTAACCTAGATTAACACTAATCTTAGAATTAAAAATTGCAAATGCTTACATAATTATAGGTACCGTTTATTTTTATTATATCTATTCATTACCTCAAAATGTGTATTTATTCTTTATGACAATTAAAAATTGTTTTTATTTTATCCTGCCGTTACACTCATTTAACTTATCAATGACGTTTTATACGAACACATTAGGTAGGTACGTGAGCAGAATTATACTTTTTAATAATCATTGTTTCTTTTTGTTTTGCATCCCGATCTGCTTGCGTTGTCCATATAAAGTGCATCAAAAACACGCCCACATGTTTACTTGTGTAAATTAAACGTAAACAAAATATCTGCAGCGTTGCACATTACCTTAACACGTTTTAGAATTAGCCGACAAAGGATACACATTAAGGGTTGTAGGTTTTTATTTTTATTATTAACTATTCGCATAATTAAACTACCGTAACCATGCTCAATGTTCATGTGCACATGATTAAGTTGATAATATAAGCACGTATAAGTAAATATTGTTTCGTGTAAATGTGTGTGTACTGTTGTACTAAAATTATAATAATTTATTTACCTACAGCATATGCCATTTAATGATATAATATAATGTTAAACTTTCATACAATTAGTCATTATAGCTTGATTGTGCAATCGATAAGATAAGATTTCGGTTTATTTATTTTTGAATGATAATCAAAAATAATATTGTAGGTACCTATGTAATTATATTTTATCATAAGTTCTTATACCACTTATAATTTATACTTATTATGAACATGTTAAATTATCTCCACTTTTATAGAGTTCAGTTGGTACCTACCAATTTATCCTTTTATGGAAGATTTAAAATTGTGATACAGATAGACTTTTGTCAAATATTTGTATTCATAAATAAGATATACTCATGACCATTTTACGTCTTATGTACAAATTACAAGAATTGAAGAAGTACAATTTAATATTTTAAGTATAAAATTTGTATAAAATATCTTCCTTTTTCTGCACTTTAAGATTTAAAAATATTTTATGTTTAGTTAATTAAAAGTTATAGATGAATTCTAAAATAACATATGCATTTTTCAACATCTTTAACCTATGCGTCGGAGTTTAACATTAAATACATAATACACAAAGAGTTATTCAATTTACTTCCGAAATTCAAAATCATTCTAAATGCATATTAAGTTATTGATTCAAAACTGTTTATAACAAAAATAAATGATATTTATTTATTTATAATTTTAAATGGACGGTGTCTTTACACAAAATGATTTAATTTACAACTGTAAATGATAACAAATAAACAACAATTATTGTGAATATTTATATATACATAATATACATTTTATTTTAACGAGTATATAGATATTAACTTACACAAAAATGTATATTCATGAAGTATTAAGAATAAATTATGTTTAGGTATATAGGTACATTAGACATGACCTAATCAATAATTAGACTTATAATAATTTTTATTTGAGTAGAATTTCTCTATTTAAGTAATTAATATCTAAAAACCAAATAATTTTACAAACTGTTACAATAAATAAATCGATTATAGTTGACTTTTTGAAGCATTGTGTCGTCATAGGAGATGACTTGAAAATTAAAACCGTTTATAAATATTTTATAATCGTAATTTATTATTAAAACCATATTAACTGAATTTGTGGTGTTTTCCAATGTTCATTTTATACTAGTATACTATAGGTGCATATTTATTATGTGTAGATCTGCCGATCTGGTAGCTATGAATAATAGTTCCTTTTCCTACACGGAAGACACGAGACCAACGATATTCTATATCCATTATCCATAACTAATCGTTAATAAATAACTAAATGTAAAACAAAATATTTTAAAACATCATATGAAATGAAATAAAACTGAACAAATATATAAAGGCACAATAAACTCTTTTTAATAGCATTTTTAAAAATTCAATAATGATTGAGACGATAGAAAATATACAATCGACGTTTTACGGTTTATACCGTCTGTTATCTGATCCATACTTAAAAACCTAATTTAGCACACATCTTAAAATTTATGACTTACTGATATTTAAGTTCTAAATTCTTTAATTCATCATTCAAGTTTAACAACGTTTTTAAATTTTAACTGGAAATGGGAACATAATTAAAACTCAAAGTTAGAAAATATTATTTATACAAATATAAGTTAGGTACTCATTTCATATTACAATATCTACAGACTTATCACTTATAAATAAAACCTTTATAAAAGTTATAAAATGAATCATTAAAAATAATATATACACCTAACATATTTATTAAAGTTATGCTTTTTTACATCAACGAATTTCTATAAAATATAATTGTAATTAAAGCGAAAATATCAATATTATTTACATAGATTTAAAATGAGTTAACTCTATGCATAATTGTATACTTTCAAATGTAAGTATTATTTATTACATATAAATATTGAAATATGATGCACAATACATGACTTAATATGACATAATATATACATAGTAGGTACATACCTACTGGGACTCCTCATACGAAACATGGAAGAATATCAATAACAACGTACAATATAGTGTTTCCACGGAGTGGAGTTAAATTATTAAAGAACGTCGCAATGGTCGTCACGTCATTGGTTACAGCGAAATAGATAGCTGGTATTTGGTAATAGATAATTTTTAACACTTTTTGAGGCTTATTTGTACATTTTTAGTTCATAATAGTATTATTGTGTTTTAGTGGAATATATTATTATACCATACGCTGTAGGTACAACAATATGTCAATATAATACATATTGATTTATCAAATAGATAACGTTAATGACCGATGTAGTTATTTGATTTAATAATATTAAATATTTTCATACGTTTTAATGAATATATGAAATAGTTAAACTCAACTTGATCATGCAAGATATAGAATAACACATAATACTCAACCTGCAATTAATATTCCACATGCGATTACTACGTTTTGTTATAGCTTTCCATGGTTCTAAGAAACACAACAAACATTCAGCGCTTCCGAACTCTCATCTAAAAGACTCAAACTAATATACGAACGTATGTATGGATTAAGCGTTCCGTATAACCATTAACCGATACACATCAAAAGTATAGGAGATATTGCTAATCAAAAACAACATTGTCTTATCGTTTAATCAATTAAAATTAAAGACATATCTTTCTTGCTACCACTTTTTACTGTGCAAAGGAGTGTTCACTGTGAGTCCTTGTATCAAACTCGCCAGGCTATTCGAATATCAGGTACCTACGCAGTTAAAGGATTAAATATTTTAACTCTTAAAATTTACTTGTTTCTTTGTTTTACTGTCAAACCCATTATAGCCATAGTTGTAACTTATAAGCATTCATTAGCATGACATAATCCAGATCTAATAGTCAGTATTTATTATATATAATTATTATGGTTAATTAAGTGAATTTGAATTACATAAGTAGGATAATCTCCGTAGCGCTCGTAGATTAAGTTAAGTTACAACAGCATTAGCATTTATAATAATAAAGGAATAAATTACAACTATACAAGCACTAATTCACTACTTATCTAATATTTAGTAATATCAGGTACCTAATACTTACCTACCTATATGAATATCTGGATATTTTAAAATTGCTATCGGTCCTTAATTGGTTACGTGGTAGTGTCCAACACTGTGCCAAAATTCAGAAAATATTCTTAATACTGCTAAAGTGTTCTTGAACTTCATACAGCCCCCGTTAGGTAACGCGGTGGTGTCAGATATCTTGAGTATATTAAACAATATAATTTGGCAAGTAGCATATGAATATCTGGACACATTCGGATTTCAATTGGTCCTTAATTGGTTAAGCGGTAGTGTCTAAAGTACCTATTGATATTTCAAGCATATTCTTAACTGTGTGGCCATTTCGAATTGCAATCAATCACTAATGGGTTACGTGGTTGTCTCAAAGAAATTCATAGTTTGAATGTATAATTAAGCAACTATAGTATTCAAATATCAGGATATTTTTGAATTTCAATAGGATCTAAAGAGTTTACGCGGTTGTTTCAGAGAACTTTGCTGTTATAATATTGCTGTTCAGTTTGTTCTCCAATATTAAAATTTAAGTCAACCCTACATAAAATAAGATATACGTATCTAATTTATATTGATAAACAACAGAATACCCAGGTATGTGGAATTCATTTGATTGATGGATTTTTCATATGTACATTTTGATTGTAGATAGATAGTCTTAAATTGAAGTCTGTAGGAAGGGTGTTCATCCTAATGAACCATGGAGCATTTGTAACTGTTCTTAATATTTTAGATTGAAAAACTTGAATTTGGTTTATATGTGTTTTAGTGCAGTTGTCCCGAACGGAGGTAACATAGGAGGTACTAAAGGTCATAGAATTTGTTTGTAAAGAAGTAGGGAACATTTCCCACTGAGAGATTTGACGATTAATTAAAGGATTCAGAATTTTAAGTCGTTGATAGGCTTGTTGTAGTTTTGATGAAATTATAAATTATATACCTACCGTAAGTGCATTATACACATAATTATGAACAGTGGTTGATTAATAATAATCACACTCGCCTTGAATAAAGAAAAAGAAACCACGACGACACCTAGCAATTATATACGTGCATACTCATAGTAAATTATACACCTACCTAGTTGTGTCCTAAACCTACATTATAATATTATATTCCATCGATTAACACGCACTATGCAGTACATACTAGCTGTGACACTCTTAGTTATCTAAGTTATTTAATGCATTGTCCTTTCATTCAATTATGACACAGATCATTGACACTCCTGCACTCACCGCGTTTTACGTAATTTTCTTCTTATTTTAATAAGCCTTATTCTAATAGGTAGGTTTTCTTATTCACTCTAATTCTGTGTAATTGTATTCTGCTACAATAAGCCACAAAAAATATAGATCGATAATGAGAGGTCTGTTAATCTATTGATACTATATTAATTTACATTATTTCTATATATATAATTATAATTTTTACACACAATAAAATACGATTAAGAAGAGGTGGACTAGTATTTTTTTAATAGTTCCATTCGTGAATAATACAAAGCATTGTCGAATTAAATGCTTATTAATATTTCCATGTGCATATTTCGTTTGCTAAAATGGCAATTAATATATTTTATGTATTGCGCGTTTAAAAGAAATTTCGATTTATTCAAATACATGAGGATGTTAAGTTGGTGTACATTTGATTGTAAACTTCTAATGAAAACGAAAACTGAGAAAACGTTGAATAACTTTTCGCATAATATATGCTTTTCTTATGTGCCTCAATTTACCCTTTTAGTTTGCTCACTAAATGTAGTCTAAAGTTTGAACACAGCAGTATTTATACACTTAAATTTACTTTTTATGTCTCTTTCATTTGTATGTATTTGAGACTGTAATTTTATCATTAAACTTAAGAAACCTCTTGTTAAAAGATCAAAGCTATTTGTTCATTTCAATAATATTAATGATCATTAACTTTTCAAAATTAAGGTAACAACATACAATTACGGCTTCATTATAATGAATCAAAATTAAAATCTGCTTAATTTTATTCCAACATATTATTATTATAGTTCATTTATTATTTGCTTGTTCCAAAGATTATTCTTACATCTTAAAATTATGTTCTCTTGATCACCGCTAGTCACTGTTTATACAAATATATAATGATAACATTGATTACAATCACAAATATACAAGCATGCTTTCCCAACTTAATCAACAGAATATAAACAACCCTAACTTAGTTCCTGTTGTAATAATATTATCTTTATGTATTAGACATCTTTGATTTTATATAATTTCATTACATTTTTCTAAATCTTTGTATACCTAATGGCTTCACTTCTGTGAAGAGTTTCTGACAGAATATCAAATTAAAATCAAAAAAATTATATTTCTGACAATTGCTGGATTAATTGTGTAGGAAATAAAAATATGCCATTTAAATTTGGTTGTAATATTAGTTCTAGAACTGTATTTATTAATTAAGAATCAAATAATATGCTCACAACAAATTTTACACTACTACTATTTATCATATTTAATTATAGAATTTATGATTTGTATATTATTGTAGCCTGTGTGTACATAAAAGATTATGTACTGATAATAATAAAAAACAAGATTGTTACTAAAAATGAAAATAGAATTTTATATTTTACATTAGAATTTGTATTTTCTTAGAAATCTAGACTCCAGAATAGTTTTAGAAATATTAAATCAAAATACTCAATTTATGCTAATTTAGCAACTACTGTTATTATAATAGCTGTACTACTATAATATTAACCAACTTATTTTATGTTCAAATTAATACATCTCCTAAGTTAATTATAACTTATGAAATTATAATCAACATAGAAAAATAATTGATAGTACATGTTTTAATTAACTTGACGTCAAAACATTCTCAGTTTTAAAATTAAAAATTATATAGGTACCTTATGTATAGTATTATTATTTTTTTTCTATTGAAAATTAATATTCATTGATTTTTTTTTTTTTGTTGGGAAGGCAAAATATATTTTTGTTTATTTTTCTGATGGTACTGTGTACATAATATATCTTTATAACTAATTTAAATGAATTATAATATAATATACAGGATCCTATGTATATTATGTTAAATAATACAAAGGATCCCGTGAGACAAAATTCCACACCATCGGTTTACTTTACAAACATATCATTAAGCAAAATTAAAATTACAAATTAAAAGTCAATAGAATACGACAATTATGTGATGTAGGTAGGTAGTCAAGTTTCGCATCGCTCACCTTTCTATAGAATAGAATAAATCATTGCGATTGAAAACCTATTGTGTAAGATTCGGATTACATTATTGTTTGTATTTTTCAAATGTTCAGTACCTAGGTACTTAAAAAAATGTTTAGGTACGAATGGATTTTCAAACCATAATATCAAATATGAATGAAACAAAATAGGTATCACACGCTTAATATTGTTATAGTACCAATTATATTAATAACATAGATCTAGTAGGTATGTAACTTCTGTACAACTAGATTTGGCATTTAAATATCCTAATTAAATTAAAAGGAGTATGAAAAGTACAGCTATAATACAATAATACCGTATTGTATAATATATTTTACTAGGTACATTAATATTGTTGTATTTTTTCATAATATAATCATTACATTTTAATGTTCTTTACAGATATTTGATAAAATACTTGAAATATTTGATCTTAGTATGTTCAGTTCATTATAATATAACGTTCTATTATGTTATGATATACCTATAAAATAAAATGAAAATATATAGGTACTTAAAAGACTTGAAATAAAGAAAATAATTGATATAATTATAAAAATATTATAATTTATTTGATCTTTATAATAAATGAAGTAGTTGATTTAAAATAGAAAAGAGATACCTACGTTTGGAAACATTTATTTCATTATTTCTTTTCCTTCATTTTTTATCATTAGTTGTACGTATATAAGTTGAATGAAAACCAAAATTATCAAGTATTATCTAATGATTTTTGCGGTTATAGGGTTTTGGGTTTTCTCTACTCAAGTATTATATTTAATTTTTAAACTATTTAACTAAGTAAAATTATAATAGAATAGATTTATCCTTTAGTTATAGTATTAAACGAACAATTAATATTGAATAATTAAACTCTTATAATTTATAATATAAAATACCAGTAAACATTAAAGTTATTTTATTTATCATATTACTATGCATTGATAATTTATTTTGAATTTCATGTTTTCATCAAATTTTGTAGGCTTTGTACGTTATGATAGATATGCCAATTTTAATTATGTACCCAATAATTAGTGATTACTTTGAATATTCGACAAAACTAAATTCCTATATAGTATTTAGGTAGGTATATATATTTATATTAATATGTGTACTAGTATACAACTAGTAAATTGGCATTTAAATTATTGTTGATTTGATTTACCGTCTATTACACACTAATTGTATTTTAAACATATTCACAACACATTCGATTATTTTTATTACCTGGAAGTAAAATATATATAATATATAATTTGATATAGATGCATGTAGCATGTATACGTTAATGATAAATCCAAAGGTAAAATAAATGATTAGTTGAAACCAAATTTCTAAAACTCAAAACCTGTAGGTACTGATTATGACGTTATCACTTAACGAGTATCAACTTGGAACAATAAATGAAGATCTTAAAAAAAAAATATGTAGAACCTATCCTCAATCAAATTATGAAGACGAAATTATCATCAGAATTATCAGAGTTATTTATACAGGCTATCCATTACGCTCATAGCCACATAGGTTATTTTATATTTAATTAAATAATAGTAAATTAGTTACAAATTATTAATAAACCAACAAGTAGGCAGTGATTTAAAAGTAAACTTAAATATTTTATTTATTTTTGTCACATTATTATAATAGTAAGTATTAACATACTATATTATTTGTTTTTTTACTGCATCGATTAAAAATATATTATGCGTTTACTTTGATACATAATCGTTGTATATTACCATAAATTACTGGTCATATAATTTATATCTCTAAATGACACCCACTGATCATTTGTATATTTTTAAAAATTATACTAGGTATAATAACAACCCGACTCACATTCCGGTTGCTATAGATAAAACGCGATTTAAAAAAAAAAAGTGGCCACTGATTCAGCTGTAAACCCAACCAAGTAATAAATTGTCCGTTAGCGTTTTATTTATTCACGTGCAAAAATATAAACTAATGGTATGGGTTTTCAATGTTTTCATTATTGAACAGCCCCAGGGCAAAAACGGTTATGAATTTTGTTTTTCATCACGTCCGGCTGTGTCTTATCGAAGTGGCCTTCCTAGGTGATAGACGACGACCCCAGCCGTAAATAATTAATCATACAGGATAGGTCAAAAACCATTCAGTTTCCCATACCTCTATCCTTGTTACAGACCATTATATCCACGAATGGCTAAGGGTAGAGAGTAGCACCCGGGGCCATTTGTGCCACACGCAATCGAGTCCTTTCAAAAACCTTGGACTGGGTAAGGATTTTCTCATCGGTAACGGAGTCAGTACAAATATAAGTGTGTGTAATAAAAATAAATCGGTACCAGCAGCTTGTTCCGGTTAACCGGATTCTCTTCGTCTGGTATCCCCGCATCTCTCACCTTGTTTCACCGGCATATCCTGTAGTTATTTTCTCATATGTTATGTTTCTCAAGAGGACATTGTTATCTTATCAGCTAAACATGTTTGTAGTTTTTCATTTTCCCTCAAGGTCAGACTAATAGTAGATTTTTCCTTTTTTAACATCAGCGTTATTGAATATCTTCATAAACTTTTACTGTAATTCGTCTAAATACATTTTGTTGTACGTGTTTACTCCTTGAAAACTACTTTTATTTGCATCTAGTATTATTTTTATTTTATTTAATAAACATTCAATTTTTTGTATGTAAATTAAAATATATATTTTCGATTTTAAATTTGCTTTTAAAATTAAAATTAAATAATAGGTATTAACAATTATTACATATTGCGGAGTCTTTCAACTTTTTTGAGAATATTTTTTGATACAAAAAAATTATGGATGTAGAAAAAATATTTAAAATTTATTTTTAAATAACGAGATTGATTTAATTATTATTTATATATTTTTTTTTACAAGTAAATTTTCATTTGCATTTTACTAATGAGAATAGTGGTATAACAGCAACGCGAATAGGGACTATTAGAGTGAAAAATTACTGCAAGTATTATCAAATATAAGAATGATTATCATGTTTCTTAATTGTAATAAATCTATTGTTATATTTAAAAATTACATATTACCTACTTCTTTTTTTAAGTTATAATTTTTTACACAATCAAAAAAGTGTAATGTAGTGAAAAGTTGAAAAGCAAGATAAAAATAATGACCAATTTATTACCTTTTTAGTTTTGCTATTATTTTTTTCTCAATCATAAAGGAAAAATTTCCTACAGACCAAACATATATTACAGAAGGATAATATAGCTTTGCCCATCGTCATAACAAATGTAAATTAATTCTGGTTTAGCAGTGATTGAAGATCGGTCTGCATGGTGTTCTAGCTGGTACTGTGCAGTCCCCAAGGAGTCATATGGACGGTCCATCTTGTTTGCAGGTAAAAACTCGCACATCGTAGTTACTGCTCGTATATATTCTGCTTTAATGCCAAAGCTCATTATTTTTCCCCGTCAGTTATTATCATCCACGTATTGTTTTTGAAGCGCATATAGTAGTTAACTAGTGTAGTAAGGGGATGTAACTATATGTAAGACGAAGAAAAAATACACGAAATAAATATATATATTATTTATTCAATACACCACCCATCACTAGGTATATATATTATATGAAACGACTAAGGCTTGATCTTGGTAATGAGATAGGTCAGTTTCTTATTATTATTATTATTATTATTTTATTCAATGGTTTTCCTATGTATGTTTCTGATCTGGTGAACAAATTTTGTACCATGCATTATTGTTTGTTATAATATTATAAAAGTTCTATGTACTACGCACTACAGCGATCTATGGTTTACAACTTAACCAGACACCAGTAGATAATAATTATGACTGACATTGAGTAAAAAAAAAATTTATATTAGATTTACTATTTATGGTCTGTCAGTGTGCTACAAAATTAATGAAGCTATTTAGAAATGATTGCTATACAAAATTAAAACACCACATATTGTAAAGCATGTAGGAGGTATTTTCTATAACTCTATAAACATGGAAATCACACACAAGATTGGGTGTTATTCACACTCCTTTACTCACACGAACTATTGTGGCAGTATGTTATAATTTATGACTATTTATTCGACTATCTGAGTAACGAATATCTTAATGGATCTCAACATTTCAAAAATATATTGTTTATTTTTTTTTTATTATAGGTACTTATAGTAAGTAGTAACTAGTAGAATGAATATAATAAAATTAAAATAACCCCGGAATTCGGATTAATATATCAAGTTAAAATTGTTCAAGCTACGATTAATTATTATAGTATTGTACATAAGTACCTAATTGTAAGTAATTTTTACTTTAGAGTACATTTTTATGACGTACAAAACCACTTGAGTTAATAAAAAATTACCAAAATAAATTGTTTATGATGAACAGTTATTTTGTTATATTATGTTAGGAGAGTACTATAAGTATATAATGTATAAACATTGTATAACACTATTGTTTGTAAATTAGGTTTTATAAAAGGTTGTACTTTTTATCGTGTAAAACAACAGTGTTTTTAAATCTCTCTGTACCTATTACAAAGTAAACTATACATTTTTCTAAAATTTGAAGGGCACACTTAAAAAACGCAGTTTTTATACCGTAACAAAAAAAAACTAAAAAAACTAAATCAGTTTTATGAGATGGACAATCAATTGACAATATTATCTACGTATTGGTTGAATTATTGAGTAATTCTTTTTGATAATGTTTGTGCACTTTTAGCATTAGTTAATAAAAAAAAATAGTGGGTAATATAGGTAGGTACTAATTACAAAAGAAATATACAAAATATTACTAAAGTGTAATAATCATTTATGCTCAAAAAAAGTGTGTTAAAGTCTAGACCAAAGGTTCCTAAACTTTTTATTGCATGACCCATTTTGGGAATTTTTTAAAATTCGGTGACCCACAATATCAATGAATGACTTTTTTTTAGTGAATTCAGTTGCTATCTTTTCAATAACTATTAATCAGGTTGCGTCGTTTGGACACGGTCACTGTAAACTTGTATCGTCACACTCGCATAAAACAATTGACGGTAAAACCAAATTTGAAGTTAGAACATCAACGAAAAGTATGTATTATTTAAAAATATAGCCCGACCCACCAAAAATATAATTGCGACCCACTTTTGTGCCGCAACCCACAGTTTGGGAACCTCTGGTCTAGACAATGTGACAGTTTGAACACGAAGTTGCAAAAAACAGTGGACAAAGCGGGGGGTGCGTTTGTAGTATCGTATGATGTGAAAACCAAATAATATTATAGATCATAATATGAAAATAAACAATAATCTCCAAGTTACATTTTTATTATAACATGTTTTATGTTTTACAATTTAGCATTTGCCACCCAGCGTTTCCCGTGCCAAAGATTTGATTTTTTTATAAATTTATTTGTAAAAAAATTTATATACCATACCTATATCTAGTAATTATAATAGTAATATAATATGTAACCAAATAATTTCAACCCTTATATTTGTAAAAAATGTATATTACATATTTGAGACAAATTCTATTATAATACTTATTACTTAGTAATATTATAATATCTAACCAATGGCAACTTTATAAATAGACAAAAAAATATTATTTTATTGTGAGCTAAAAAAAAGTGCACGAGTGAGCTACTTTTAAGCTAGGTAGGATAGGTACGTACTTGGGTAAAAGATTGAAAAAATAAAGTATAAACACTATCTAAGTCTCGAGGAATGTGTTGGTATAATTTTTTATTGAAAATGACCAAGTAGTTTCTGAATCTATTAACTTCAGATAAACTAACGTGCTTTAAAAATTAGTGACTCAATATCAAAATTATAAGTTTGAATTATTTTACCCGATCTATTATTTAACAACATTATTTAGCAACCATGTAGGTACACCTATACGAAAATTCCATTGAAAAAAGGTCTTTCAGTTTATATTAGTACAGTAAATATTAAATAACTCTAAATATCAAAAACTCAGTATAATCATTATGCATGTGTTCTTTGTAATTTTCATTTAAACTTAAACATGCTTTTAATATATTATGTTTAGTTAAAATAATATTAATTCATCAGAAAGTTATTAGCGTTATTTTCAAGTTTTATATTTCAGTATCATTTGAAATTGTAAATACTAATTCATCTTACAAACAATAGTGTTTTACTAGTATAAGATCTCGATTGTATTTATTATTTTAATTGTATTATATAGCATAGTATAATGTCTTGAAATTATAAAAAAATATATTACTTCAACAAAATATTTATGGTAATGATTTTATGTTTGTTAGCAAATCATTAATTGAATAACAAATCGTCTGATAGAATTAAAATATAAAGTTTGAATATATTCAATACAATCGATACAAATCTATTATTTTTTTTATTCTAAAAAAACATGAAAAATAAAACACTATACAATTGTAGCTAAACAAATAATTATTTAAATCGTAATGGTTCTCAGAGAGACATATTTTAACTAATATTCGCAACAAATCCAGACTATTTAATGTTATGGATTTTATTTACATGGATAGTGATAGAAAATACCCTATAGCCTATAGGTATATTTGTTTATGGCCTTTTAAAATAGAGACAGAAACACATCAGGAGCACAAATACGGTTAGTATCACGCTGGTCAGTTTACACGGAAAGGGAACTTTTGGAAATATACCAACATACCTTCCCTGGACCAAAATTAAACATAATAATATGAATAACCTATGTAACCCGATTGGCGATTATACTTGAATCGTTATTTTATAATTATGCAAAATAATTCTGATTATTTTAGTAAAATAGTAAACTCCACAGTTAGTGTACTATTAGAAATATGTCATACACAGATGGTACCCCTTACTATTTTCAATGGTTAATATTTATATTACATAAATACATTTAGATTCAAATATTAATGTAGTACATCATTACGTTAAAAACGTTAAAAAAACTAGTAAGATGGGTATAATTCGTAAAACATTATAAATACATAAAAAATACTCTTGGTTTGTGTTATTACTGGTGCTTCTTAGTTTTTCACTAATGCAGCACTATGCAAAAAATTTTAAATCATGACTGTCGACAAGCTCAAAAATTACACTGCAATCGTTTTTACTCATAAATGATCTCCAAAACTAACCCTCGAATAAAATAAAAATCTGGTTCTCTTGTATATCCCCGATAACTCACAATGTCAACTCAAAGGCAAATGGAAAACCGTGATTTACTAAAAATTTACGTGCCAATGACTGATTTCCTCTTCACGTCAAACATGTCGTGTAATAATAAATTAGAGTTCCAAATTATTACTTATTGCACCAGAACTGTATTATTTGGGTGGGTAGACCTTTTATATTTTAATAAAAAAAACTTTAATCGATTACCTTTAGTATTATACATATTATTATTATTACATAATATAAAATATTCGACGTTTAACAAAACTGTTATGCGATGCGAGCCAATAAGGACAGCCGATTCATGCGAACAACAAGATAAATGGTTTGCACGTGATATGGTTATTACTAGTCTACATTTCGGATTTAACCATTGACGCATTCGCATGATATTCGGCAACACAAACTGCTTCCGTCATTAATTCGATCCACCTTTTATGCACATGCACACATATTTATTTTTTTGTGATTTAAATCTGTGCCTCCACTATTCCGGATTTGGAGCCTGTAATCGTTTCCGTCAACGTTTCCTCTATTTCGGGACCTCGTTGTTTCATTTCCGAAATCGATTGGGATTTGGGGTCACGCTACACTCGCAAATATATTAAAATGGATTTATGAATAACACAGTGGCGCTTACATAAACGTCCACTGAGCACTACGCGATGCTCCACCATATTTTACGTATATATATTGTTATTTATTATAATATATAGATATTATGCGCATATAGCTGTTGGAGAGCGAGTTTAAATAAAACAATATTTATATAATCACTAATCTTTTAACTGATGGTGAAAAATTTAATTTTCAAAATACCTCCACATTGTTTATTTGTATTGAATGAGTATTATTAACGTTCGAAATTGAGTGGCTAGTAGATTCGTTGCAATAGGTACACTATGTTGTATAATATATTATATTGTATGCGATAATATTATTATACATAACATAATATGGATGAAATATATATATTAAATAGGCTTATAACTATCCACGTCTTAACTGAAATAAAAATAATTAGTTATTCAGTCATTTACGACCAATCTGTGAAATGAAGACTGTGAAATATATTTAGATCAATATACAAGAGAACAAACCACAGTTATTAAACATGTTGTCGTGGAATGTCATTTTTAGCAACATACCTATAATACGTGACTAGAATCCGTATTCCTAAACAATAACTTGTATATTGACTTTCTTCAATATTAAGTTTCGTTTTTACTTCGATTATATAACAGTTATTAAAATATTATATCATACATTGTTGTTTTTAATTTATAGTCAATAACAATAACATATGTACCGTAGAACGACGTGAATAGGTTTTGTGGTATAAATAGTTTAATCTTAATATTTTGAACATTTTATTGAGTAGGTATTGCAAATAATAATATATGAACCTAACCTCACCTAACTTCAAGTCTATCTGATCAATAATTATTTTTATTAAAACGAAATAACTTCATTTGTAACTAAAAAATTGTTATTTTTCATTTAAATGTTAATTTTTGTAAAAATTTGAAATTCAAATATCTTAAGGTAATATTCTGTAAAAACCATGTATAAAGAACATTGGGTTAATTTTTCAAGCTTTAGGTATTAAAATTAAAAATCACATGAATTTTTAACTAGATACCTATACATAGTAGGTGATTTGCAATTTTTTGTGATATTGAAAAATTTTGTCAATATTTTAACTTCAAACGCTAAAAATAAAACTAAGAATAAGAAATGTTTAGTTTTTTTTTACTTGCTGTAAGAATATCTTATTATGAACTGAATATGACATTTTCAAGGCTTTTTGCCTACAAATATAAATGTAATTATACATAAATTAAAACAAAAGTCGAAAAAAATATATCTATACATTTTTTCTTTTATAATTACAATAAAATTATATTTAAATTTTTAATACCTATAATAATATTTTTAATTTATGTAGTTATGTTATGCTAGAGCGTTTATTACAATTTTCTAATATATGTATTATTATTTTTTTTTTTTTATTAGAACAATATCCGCGGTGACTATGGCCATATTGGACTAAAACTATTATACATTATACATTATTATTATTTTATCAGTGCTTCATAGTATACAAAGTAAATTTGATATGTAAAATGTGTATAGTTAATATTTGTTTACATCAGGAGATATATACGAATGATTTTTGTTTTATTTTATCATGTATGGACAACTTACTTTATTAAGTACTAATTATTACTAATTTTATTATGATAGTACGACTTATAGCCTATAGGTACGTGATACGTTTAACAAATAATAATATAGTGTTTCCATTCAGTGCTTGACTTGAGAAATTTTCATAAATACAATACCGTGTAATAACTACATATCACAATATCACATAGTAACATAGTACATCACTTAGTACAAAATTATATTTCCTGTTATTGATCGATGACTAATAATAAATTATATTATCAATGAAATTGTTAATATATTTTATAAACCGGTCTCACCTGCTTATTATCTGTCAATAAGTATATGCTACCTATATAATGTTATTTACTATTGTATTAGGCGCGATTCTCTCGTTATTGTAAGGTATCATACTATACCTAGGTAGATAGTACCTACCTAGCAGTCAGTAGATATAATTATGATATACTATATAGGTATTATGTTAGTAAATAAATAAACAATCTGCACGTATTTACATGATTATTTATATTATATAATATCTCAATACAAAAAAATCCTATTCCTCAATTCTAAACCGTATCTATTGGCATTGACAATTCTTTAGAGATGAATTAGATTTGAAAGCTTCCATTTTCTTAGTTTGTAATATCTTCTTATTAAATTACTATCATATTATATTTGTATTGCTGCCTTAGATAATGTAATATTCCCATAAAATTAAATATATAAATGTAATTCATTCGTATTACCAATGATATCACAAAAAAAAAACAATTAAAATGATGCCTTAATTGCTTAGTTTATTATCACATTTAATATTTATTTTTAATCGATTAAAATGTAAACATAAGAATATAATACAAAAAATGGTTTAGAACTAGAATGTTGGGGACCATGAAGAAGTAGCTACAAGAAAGCTTCATTGATGATTTAAAATATATACCAACCCATTAATACATATATGTACCAACGTACAAAATATTCGGTGTTTATACTGAACGATAATATTTTGTTAACTACTCTGTTCGAAGAAAATATATATAGAATACAGATAGCTCATGATTGAGTTAAAAATATAAAAAAGGGGTCAAGTGGATGTCACTCCGCTGTACAGTAGGTACAGGTAGGTCACTGTATAATGGATGGTATTAAATTTGAATTCAATGATATAATATAATTGTAGACTGAAAATGTCCGTAAACAGCTCAAAAAGATTCAAAATATATTCAAAATTAGATGGTGTGTAGAAAATGCTTTTATAAACATTCAGTGAAATTTTCAAGCATCTACAGTTATTTGTTTTTGAATTGCAACAAAATAAGAAAATCGCTACATGAGAAATTGAGTGAATATCCAATGTTGTAAAAATATGAACTTTAAACGCTCATAACATTTTAATTTGACTTGGTATTAGATATTTTTTTTTTGATAAACTTAGGCAAACTTATAAGAAATCATGTGTTACATTTTCAAATCTTAGATTTAAAAAGAAAATGTTTTGAACAAATTTATAACATTTTTCAATTCCTACATTAAAATATACACTTTCAATATTGTACAACGAAAATATGACGACTCATTGTCATTCTTTGATTTAATTATTGTAGTATATTGAAACTACAGCTGTATTGTGAAAACTGTCATTTTTTATTTTATCAATATTGTTGTTTTATTAGAAGAATATATATATTTTTCAATCAGTATGAAATCATAGAGAATAAGAAATATTTAAATTTAGTGTAATGAACATCTAGAACTCACATAAAAAGTAGAAGTAATATATTCATCTCATAAAAGGGTGCATGTAAATTACATGTAAATAAAAACTGTTTGAATTTTTCTCTTGCCTCGCATTTCACCATTACTGCGTATATATGCCCTAATGACTGGCAGTCGTATTCAATATGTAATCAACACTCATTATTAAGAGGCAACTCGTATATGACACACTTAACACTGCTATGATACGTCATCCGATGCACTTTAATGATGACGTTACAAAGAAAATGTCATAAAACAATTTTTTTTATACCGCATACCCACCATCGGCCTACAGAGTCAATAAATATAATACAAGTCACTAAGCATTTTGTTAAGTACCGTGTGTACAATATTATATAGGTATACAACATAATAATCATATAGAACCTGACCGGATAGCAGCCACTGAATAATCGTGTCGTCCCTATGCTTGCTTTCCGGCTTTCATTTTAATCATTCTCTCAATCTCTCTTTAGTTCCAAGTTCCAACAATACTATTGAAAAACCATTTCCTCATCCTGATACTAACGCAAGTTGAACCGTCAACCCAACAGTATAAACTATTAAAACAGTTGTATTTCGAATATTATTCAATGAACTTAATCAAGTAAACCTACTAACTTATTAATAATAATAACTTAAGTACCAATTTTAAATTAAACCACATACGAAATAGAACGTTAATGGACCATACGGGCATAATAGATTGTTTACCGCTTATATATTATGACTATAATCGATTAAAATGTATTAGTACTAACAAATTGTAACAATAATATTTATTGTTATTGGTATAATTAAATCTATATACTATACCTGCCTATACAGTACACATATCCCAGCTTATAGATAATAAGTAATTCATAAGTAGCCACAATGCAATAATATATTACAATACAAGACACACCTGGCATTAATATTTAAATAATTTATTACAGTAAATAAAGTTATAATGTTTGATGTAACCAATAATTATTGTTTAGTGTAACTTTAATTTAACTATAATAATTGTCTAATGCTATAAATATATAATGCAATATAAAACATTGAAAATGACAAAAAAATACTTAATACAAAATACAAAATTTAAAAATAACAATTCTAAAAGATAGGATCCCGAAACTTATAATTTTGACAAAATTTTGATGGTTGTTTATATTAGTTATACAACTGTATTAAATATATTTTACTCGATAATTGTTAATATTTTAGTACACAGACTAAAATTGTATGAATAAAAAAAATAACTAAAGTTTACTATAACATTAAACAAATTAAATAATATGTAAAATGCTAAAAAAAATAAAAATATAAAAATAAAAGTTTTAAGTTTGAATATTTCAAATTTCAGTAGGTACAAGATTTTAAATCATCACTCAAACATCTACATCTCACAATAAGGGAGAACAAAATAAGTTGCACCAAATCAACAGCTCTAGACAGCAAAATATAGTCAGTGTACATTATATTTATTAATATATTTGAAGCGCTATCTAGTTTTATATATATTAGTTGCGTATTCAATTCAGAGTGGTGCCGCAGATGTTAGTAGTCAAAAATAAAATATATATTTTTCCTGACAACAATTTCATCCAATGATAGGTAGTGCTGTACGACTTATAAAGCTGTTGCATAATATTGAATTTTATGGTTTATTTAAAATAATATAATATAAACATTGAGAAACTTAATCAGAAATATTTATAACTTATTGTTGTAACTTGTAGTATAATTTTAATTGTTTATACACTGTATTCAGGACTATCAACACTTAGTTTATATTTATTATTTAAAAAAAATTAAAGTGATTATTTAAATTAATTTGACTGTTATGGTGTAGGGATCATCTAACTTAACCCTAATAAGTTATAAGTAATCGCATAATAAACAAGCTAAGTGCTACTGATAGGTGGCATCTTATTCACGTAACCCCATAATGTTTTTGTTACCCTAATCTCACATATACTTATTGTGCTTAATTGTATAGATCGTATATTTCTCGTAAAAATAAAAAAAATAAAAATAAAATAAAAATGTGACTGTTAAGTTTAAATATTTAAAAAAAAACAGTTAATAATAATAATTAATTATTGTAGACATGCTACATATTTAAAAAAAAATTGCAATTTAACCGAATTCTGTTAGAGCTAAAATTAGGTAGGTACATAAGATCATCCGCCGATGCTATTATAATTTATAAACGTTATTATGGATAATGGAAGATATTTCATATTGTTTTTAACTTTTATATGCGAATATAAAATATTAAAATAAGACGAACGAAAAGTAAAAGTTATTTAGAAACCGGTTGGCGGTTACTGATAGCATCCACGTGGTGTTTATTGATTATCACAGAATGATAGTTATACAGTGTTTATACTGTGAAAGTGTGAAATAGTTGATAAATACAAGCTTGAAAAAATATATTTATATACATGCTTTGGACAGAGGTACTTACCCATCAACCAATTGAAGATTATTATTAATTACATTTTAGAACAGTGGAACAATCCACAGTTATTTTATTTGATGACTAATGAAAATGTATGGATACTATTGTTATGTTGTAGGAAAATAATCATTTAAT
The DNA here is from genome assembly GCA_027563435.1 of Nasonovia ribisnigri. NCBI lineage: Eukaryota > Metazoa > Arthropoda > Insecta > Hemiptera > Aphididae > Nasonovia > Nasonovia ribisnigri. The sequence continues at coordinate 55,787 of JANEHU010000199.1, forward strand.
ATTGCATTTTTCTTAAAATTATAATGAAACTACCCATATTATAAGAAAAAAAAACTTATGAAAATAAACGTATTCATTTTTTGTATTTCCCATTTCGGGATTTATGCCAATCCAGTTCCCGTGACCTTCTGGGAATTGCCAGAAATTTCATGGAGTTAGTTGATACTCCAACCACAGTTAAACAGAGGAGAAATAGATGTAACGTAAATTTTCTTCAATCTTTGTCAATTGTCAATGGTATTTACTGAAAGACTATATTTTTTATGCTGGTTGAGTGGTTCTATACATGCATGTTGTTGATGTTAAGGTTTTTTATAGTGACTTTATCTGTAAGTTGATGTTATGTAGTCAATATTCACTTGAACTACATTGAGTAATGTTATCTATACATATGTACACAATTTTACATTAGGTCGGGAAGATAAAACAAAATATGTCATAGTAGAAGGTAAAAAACATCAGAGTTTGACTTGCAGTAACAAGTCTTAGCACTTATATAGTTACATACTTACATGTGAACATGATCCATTAAAGTTTCTTTACCGTTACTATTGGCTCTTATTTTCCCAGTAACTTAAAATAATATAGTTTGAGAGAGGATAACTATTGTTAATAAAATTATTAAGTTTCTAAAGATAATAGGTGTGAAAACATAATATGTAGATAAACAAATTTATTTACTTTTCTTAGTTGTGACTTATATGATTAAAAAAAATGTACGTAACACTTTTTTCTTAATTTTTGGCATAACTGGTTATTATACAATTAAATACTCAATGTATAAGTTTAAATTGTAAAAATAAACATACATTTAATTTTCTCTTGATTAAATCAATATTATTACTTATTAGGTAGGAACCTACTATTGAATAGAAGACTTATTTTTAAAGTATAATATGTATCTACTATTGTAATAATTATAATATTAGTTTTTACGTGTTTTTTTTTATAAATTGACTATGATTTAGAACTTATTAATTTACGTTTCTTAAGTATTTATAGATTTCAATGATTTCATTACATATTATTAGTTATTATCAGTGACAACAAAGGTCAACAAAATTACGAATGATGATAAATAATGTTGATAAGTACCAATGATCCATCTCCATCGTGACTTTTAATTTGGACACGTGAACTGCTTACAATCTCGCCTAGCAAATAAACTTGCACGCAGCACTATTCTTTGTGTCAATTCTTGGCACTCATTACAAATAAAAAATATGAAAACCGTTTTTGTACAAAAGCTATTCGTATTTTCTTTTACCTATTGTAAATAATAATTACTATAGGTATTATTTTACTTTAATTTTCCTTATATTATATCATATACGTATAAAATACATACGTTTTCACGTAGCGTGTTGCGATGACAAATTTACGTAGCTAAGACAGCGTTCCCGTATCTTGTTTCATTATCTACCCAACCACTGGCCAACAAGCTACTTGATTATAATTTTCATCTTCAACGAATACAATATACATAATACAGTACAATTATATCAAGTTTTTATTCAAATCGTGTGTGCAGGTGAAACAATCCGGTGCAGTATTCCGCATCGAGTCTCTAAAAATGTACCACGATTGGGCATTAAAATTAAAGAAATATATAAATGTTTGTTAAAAATTAAATAAGCCATATACCTACGATATCTCTAACCTACCTTTTACGTTTTACCTATAATATATTATATACGGTATTATACAATCATTATAGGTACCTCCTATACGTCCCAGCTCGTCGATATATGCAGCATCAACTCAGCAAATGAAGACGTGATTATAATATTACAGATATAATGTGTATTTATTCGGCATACATTTTAATATGAAAATACAATAGTAAAATATATAGAATGGTGAGCAGTGCTATTCATAACCACCTGACGAGCTCTTGTGACGATCTTCTTTATATAATATGATCTTATCATTAAGAGTGGTGGTTTTAGTGGTAGCAATTTACTGTACAAGGTTGATTTTGGGTCTCATAAATTAATTTTATATCCTTTCTCGTGGACATCCAGACTTTCTGAGAAGAGACGTGTCACAATACATTTATAGTTTGATTAGGTAAATTAATACTGTGATCACTACGCTCTTCACACTGACCTCAGAATGCTTATAATATTAATTGTATCTCCACACCATTCAAATGTGTGCTATAGTATTCAATATTGTACCTATATTATATTTTATAGGGTAACCTACTAACATTACCAATAATAATTATGATAATTCAAATACCAGTGAAAACTTTTAACTTTGATATTTAATAAAACAATAATCTCAAAAATCCACTAAAATACTATCGTAGTAAGTCCCGTTTTGCGTCTACGGTACCTGGATCACATCACGGTCATATGTATTATACCTACATGGCGTTGTTCGATTTGTTTTTTATTATAGCTTGAACGCACCGTTACAAGACGAGTTCACGGCTAAAGTTATAAATTTTATTTCATGTTTATTATAATAATAATAATAATAATAAATGTGCACAAACATGTTACGACACGGCATCAGAAAAAAATAGTTGCCAAACATGTTGTAGCCAAGTGGTCAACTGTCGGCCGTCGGGTGTGCTTGATCTAAACGGATAGATTTTATAATTAGGAACCGGATAAACATGACTAAAAACGCGAAAGAGTTTTTTGGAAGACCATCGCTTTGGCGTATCTCCTAACGGCTCACGTGCTTGTAACGGAAACATAGAAGTACCTACCACCTATGATTATTTTTACGGACATAAACGTAGCAGATAATACAATTACATTTCACAAAACGAACACACATTAAAACATAATCCAATTACCTCGACAATAATGTAAAGATTTCGTACCCTGCAGACGTAATTCAATCCAATTCAATGTCACACACCGCACTAGCACGTATGTCTTTTATATTATCTAGGTTTAGGAAACTTGTACACCAAAAGATTATTTTATGAACGTCCGCGACTAAAAATGTATTGTTTAAAATGTCTATCTGAAATGGCAAAATACTATATATTATACTTCATGCGTGTATTATGAATACCACAAAAGAAAAATGATAATAATAACGGACTCTTGTTTGTCAGTATGATGTACCTATATAATATATGACTAACAAATTATTTAACTTATAGGTACTCACTACTCACTGCCTATTATACACCTATATATATAGTATATACAGTCAAATTCGCTTATAACGATCTTCTAGGGACCTAGGGAATCTGATCGTTATAACCGAACTTCGTTATATCCGGATAATAAAAAAAAAATAATTTTTTTGAAAAATTGATTTATTAAACACATTTTTTACTGTTTAAGTTTATTTAAGATTACATATTTTAACATTCAAGGTATTTATATACATTTTTAAAAAATGTACAGATTATAATACATATACATATTACGTCATATAGTAGGTAGATTTGTTTGAAAAATAATCTATTATAGTAGTTTGTTTATAATTTGAATAAGATTTTTTAACAAAATTAAAAATATTATTTAATGCCATTGATACTTCTGGCGTATTTATGTCATTGTTTACCGAAATAAAAGTACGCATCTGATCAATATAAAAATACATCATACATTTCCAAAATAGATTGTACTTTGAATATGATTATTGATTTCTTCGCTGATCTGTTACAGATAAGATTAAGAATTATCGATTTGGACGAAATCAAATTTACTACACAATGTGCATACATATTATTAATTGCTATAGGTGATTATAAAAACCAATTTTCGTTTTAAAATAACATCGCTACATCCGGAATATCGTTATATACGGCATCGTTATACGCGAATTTGACTGTATATGTTTATAACAATATATAATAGATACATTTAAGTTATTAAGATATCACAATATAGTCTAACAGTTATGGTAGATATGTAAAAAAGGTTAATACAAAATATTTTAATTTATTCCATTTAACAAAAAAAAAAAATAAGTTTTCAATTTTATGAGTGTTTGCTTTTAAAATAGTCCATAAATTCATCATATTCATGTATAGTGTATAAGATTGAAGATAATAAAATCGATTCTTTTAGATTCTGAGCGAGTGATGAGTGTATTGATTTTACAATGATGTGTGTTATTTTTATTTTTTATTTTTTGTAAATAATGCTTCGATTTTGAACTTCAGTATCTTTTCCAGTGGAAAAGTAAATCTTATTGGTGCGTTGGGTAGGCCAAAATAATCAGTGTTTTCAAAAACGCCTGGAAAACAAATACAATTAAAGAAAAACGCAAACTTTTACGCAAAATCGGTTTTCGACAAAATCAAATTTATTTTTTGGTGTAACTCTTAAAAAAATTATCGTAGATACATGACATTTTCATTGAATGTTTGTTTATATTAGCATTTTCTATACACCATACAATTTTCAAAATATTTTTACTCATGTTGAGGTGTCGATAATAAAATGTATGTACCTATCTGTCAAAAGTCTTGAAAATGTAATACAAGGTTTCTCGTAAGTTGTTGTTAGTGGAAATTAAAAAAATATGATCTTAAATCCACAATAATTTTTTTATGAGTATCTGAAGTTCGAATTTTTGCAAAGTTCTTTAAAAAGAAAATTGAATACAAGGCTCCTAGTACATTGTTACAATATTAGTTTGAAAACATTCAAAATACATTGGCAAGATTTTTTTATAAGCATTTAAAGTTCAAATTTCGATAGCATTTACTAATTATTTTGCAGTTAAAAATGTACAACAAGATTCCAGTATTCCACGTTAGTAGTTCATAATGTAACCAAAAACTCCAAAAAAAAAATATAAACAGTTTTTTTTTATAGTTCCATAGGTAACGTTAAATTTTGGACGAAATAAGATATTTAAGCAAAGGAAAACGTGTGTCAAAATTTAAAAATATTATTCGTGGGTACTTAACTTCCAAAGTATATTTTTTAATTACAAATAATATTAAATCATAAATCATAAATAGTAATATAAATAAAATATAAAATATCATTGGCTGACAAACTGTCCCCGCTCGGAATTGTTTTTCATATAGGTATAATAATATTATAATATTATTGAATTCAAATGTAACACCATCCATTACAATAACCCACTTATGACCTACTGTACAGCAGAGCGACACCCACTTATCCAATTTTTTTTTAAAATTATTTTATTAAGATCATAATATTATGGTCTTTTTCGCTTATTAAATTGATTATTCATTTGTTGACGAGTTTTCGAGTAACCCCCTATTGATATTTAATCTAAAATCCTTTTTATATTTCAATATAATATGCTTTAATCATTACAACTGTATTTGTTTTACAACTATATCTTTTATATATATATCTGTTGTTACTATTTGGAGCAGTAAAGGGCTTCTATCATCACCTTTGAGTGGTTTCTAGTAGAAAATTGAATCTATTTTGAGTAGATATTTCCTTGGATATTGGTGTGATTTTTTCGATTTATGTATGATAACATTTTTGATTACGTTCAAAAAGTTTGAAAGTGTAATACGCAATCATTCCACAAGTTGTTCTTACAGCAATTTAAAAAAAGTTTAGCATCAAACTACACACATTTTTTATTTAAAAAATGGCGTTTGATGTTCACATTTTTATGACATTGGATATTCAAACAGAATATAAATATGATTTATCATCAAATGATTTTTAAATTTATCTTTTGATAGGTACTCTTCGAAAAATATTAACTTTAGAAACTTTTAAGATTCTAATAATACTTTAATTTCTTTTTCTAAACAAAATATTATTTTCAAATATTTAGATTAATGTTAAGCCTTTTATAGGCGTTAGAAATTTTCAAATTTTTTCTCTTTAAATGTTCAAAATAATATGTATGCTTTTTTTTTATTATTATTATAGCCTCGGTGTCTAGGGCCATTGGCTGTTATCAAATATATACAGGTTTACATTTTTTCTTAAAATTATATTAATAATACATTTATACTGATATAAAAGGTTACACTAGTCACAAAAGATTAATTAAGTGGGTCTCAACGTTACATGTATTTATTTTTTTTATGGTGCCTGTATGAAGAGCCTCTGAGAGGATGTTTGGAACTCCAGCTTCCCGTTTATCCGTTTTGAAAGTGTGGAATTCTGTTATAATGTGTTTGATTGTGAGAAGTGTGCCACAACTGGCACATATGGGGGGGGGGGGTCTTCCCTTTTATCAGGTATTGGTGGGTTAACGATCACATTATTCGCATTCTGTTGATTGAGGTTTCTCTTTTCCTTGTGGTGACCGGTGGTGAGGGCCATGAGAGAATGGTGTTTTTAATTTAATTTAATTTTGAGGAACCTTGTGTCTAAATCCGTAACCATAATTTGTTCAAAATTAATCTAGCTATAGATTTAGCATCGTAAGGTAAAACAATTGAATTTTTTAGCGTCTGAAGAGGTTATTGCTTTACGTGCTTTTTCATCGGCTCTTTCGTTTCCCGTAATTTGATTGTGACCATGGATCCATATCAAGATGATAAAGTAGCTGGTATTTGCAAGGTTATGTAGTTGATTTTGGATTTTTCTGGTGATCTCATTTGCAGTGGAGGAGTTATTGATACTCCTTAGGGTGCTTAATGAGTCACTTAGTATTTAGTATTGCCGCTTTGAATACACGTCTTGCTTTATTGAGGTTGTTATGTTTATGATGAAAAACGTTAAATTAAATAATACTAGTCTGGATTAATATACATAATTAACCTTTATTTATAATTGTTACATGTTTAGTCAACTGTTTACTACTAGTTCAAAACTAGTACTGAGCACTGAATGTAATTACAATGTGACCAACATTACTTAACATAAACATTACAGTTCCTCCTCACTATTTAAAAAAATACAAATAGACATTATTATAAAATATTAAACAAGTATAAAATACATTTTTTTCGAATTAATATATATAATATGTATAATTTAATTACAAATTACACAAATTAGAATACATTTTTTTTTTTTTTAATTAATTAATATATTATTACTATATAAATATGGAAAGTAAAATAATAATTATAAATTCAAACGGTTAGGTGCTTTAATTACTCTTCCGAACCACATTCTCACATAATATAATATCTTCATTCTCCTCCGGTCCGTGTAAGATCTCCTCACTTCCAATAGTTCTTTCCTCAATAGAATTGTCTGCCTCATTATCCTCCTCAAAGTATGGTAACTGATTTAATAATACTGTTTGTTCAACCCCACCACTAGGATTCTAACACTGCTTGTCAATTATTTGATTTAGATGTCACTTCACGACGTTATTATCTATGGTTTTAATTAAGTAGGTGACCGGTGATAATTTTTACCACACATTACCCGGTATCCACTTATCCCCTGGACTATAATTCTTACACATTATACTATATCCAACTTCATAACTCTTAACTCTACCTCCTCTATAGTTATTTTTTGCATTTCCCAAACGTTTATTATATTTATGCTTAGCCAAAGGTACTAATCCATCGAGTTATGTATTTAAAGGCCTGCCTAAATGCAACTCAGCTGGACTAACTCCAGTCGAACAATGTTTAGTGCTATTATATGATAAAATAAAATTACAAATATTAATATCCGTATCAGTATTTTTAGCACATCTCTTTAAAAATTGTTTAAAAGTTTTAACTGTATTCTAAGCTGCCCCATTCGAAGAAGGGTTGTATGATGGAATTCTAATATAAAATACACAATTTTTGCTAAGAAATTCACTCATCTCGGTAAAACATAAAGAATATCCATTGTCTGTAACCAATTTTTTAAGGATGCCCCATAACGAAAAATATCCCTTCAATATTTTTATTGTCATTGCGGTAGTGATATTAGGCATATATCTCACAAAAACCCACTTTGAGTAAGCATCAATTAAAATCACAGACATTTTCCCATCTACTGATCCCAAAAAGTCTAAGTGTACCCGTTTTGAAGGACCCTCAGGCTAAGGCCAACTATGTAGAACACTCTTAGGCGGGTTGTTACTGTTAGCTAAACATGAAAACAACTTTTAGTCATATTCTCAATGTCATTGTCAATGCCCGGCCACCAAATATATGACCTGGCTAAAGATTTAATTTTCACTATACCCATATGAGTGTGATGTAGCTCATTCAACAATTCTTGTCTGAACTTATTTGGAATGACTAATCTATGGCCCCAAAGGTGTCTCCTTTGGGGCACCTACTACCTTGCTCAACAGTAAGCACATTCCTTCGATTGAAATATAGTATCAATCTGTCCTCAACATTTTTAATTTTGTCCGGCCAATTACCACTCCAAACTCTTAAAAACACTTCTCTCAATATTTTATCTTTTTTTACTTCAGTACAAATGTCCAAATCTACAATCGTTTTGACATTGGTAGTAATCAGATTAATATAAAATTTATCACATTCAACATCATTAATAGAATCTGTTCCGCTTACTGGTAATCTAGATAATGCGTCCGCGTTACCATTGTCAATCCCTTTAATGAATTCTATTTTATAAGAATAAACTGATAAAAATACAACGTTACGTTGCAATTTGTGAGCAGCCATAGTTGGTATGCCTTTTTTTTCACCAAAAATACAAATTAAAGGCTTATGGTCTGTTTTTTTTAAATAAACTTCCTACCTTATACATATTTATGAAATTATTTTACTGCAAAAACTAACACTAATGCTTCTTTATCAATCTGGGCATATTTTTTCTCACACTCCGTCAATGTACGAGAAACGAAAGCTATTGGCTTTTCAGTGCCATCAGGAAATCTATGAGATAGGATTGCTCCTAGACCCACAGAACTAGCATCACACGCTACCACTAACTCCAAGTTATAGTGTATAAGTACATTATTTGATAAAATAGATTCCTTAATTTATATCTTATTTAAAGATACCTTTTTTTAGATTGTAGGTAAAGCAATTAACGTATTGATTTTACAATAATGAGTGTTTTTTTTAGTCAGTGTACACGATAAGTGGCTGATATAAGGCCTTAAATTTTCAACTTCAACACCTTTTCTAGTGGGAAAGTTATTCTAATTAGTACTTTTCAGGTGTCAAAATTGAAAATGTCCGGTAGTTTTCAAAAGCATCGGGAAAAACAAAACAGTTTTAGGAAAAATAGAAATTGCAAAACAAGATTACGACAGTTGATTTTTGGTGTAACTAAACAAAAAAATAACACATTATTTTTCATCGAATTTTAATATTAATTGTAATAAAATTCAACTCTTTGGTTTTGATTTTATTAACTTTTTTATTTTATATACTTCTTCTTTTATTCATCATACATATTTTGTTTGATATTTTTGAATACATAATTTCTTTTAATTAATTTATACTCTCTACAGAGTGTACAACAAAAATAATAACAGTCCTTCATATAATGGATACACTATTATAAGAAATAAAAGTCTATCATAAATGATTCTTACACTCTCAATGGAGTTTACAAAAATAAGATTAATTCACAACACGTAAAAACAGATGGGGAACAATAACTTACTGTGGCAAAGTATAGGATGACGTACCACCAGGTTTATAGGGTACGCCTCGACGTGCGCTACACAGTATCCTACACTGTTATAGTGTAGGCTGTGAGAGCGTCGATTGACTGGTGGTACGTACCTAGTAGTCAGACGTTTTGATCGGTAACGGCAGACGATTTGAGTGGCGGCAGCGGCTCTAGTGGCGACGGCGGCTTCTGGTGGCTGCAGCGGATGGTCACCTCATTGAGAGCATATTAAGACACCATACCGTAACTACGCTTTACAGTCGTAGTCGGGGTCTCTATACACTCTCAAAGGGTTTTTGAGAGAATAGACTCGGAGAGCTTTCACTGTAGGCCGTGGCTGGTATAAATGTATGATTGTGACGGTTTCAGTATGGCAGAAGGTGTATTAGTCATTATATTCTTTTTACACCTTTTTCACGGTGAGCATCTCACTAACGAATAGTAGTGTGCCACGCGCGTTATCTGTTGTTAGTTTTTACTGACTGTGTGTTCATTTTGTATTGAGGTGATGACTACGGCCGCGGCTAGGGTCGCATCGGATTACATGATTATTTGACTATGTACAGAATGCTGTCCCGTTACATAATATATTCTATACACCATAAAATTTTCAAAATATTTTTACTTTTTTTGGGCTTCTTATTTAATTTTAAATGTATAAAGCATAATACATTTTCAATTTATTTCTAAAATTATTAATAAAAAAAATTTTACGGGAACACAAAGCTTGTATTTAAGGTTCCTCTTAAGTTTTTATGATAAAAGTTCTAAAATATTAATTATACAAAGACATGGTTATTTTAAGCATTTAATTTTCAAATTTTGACGAAATTTAACAAAATTGCGTAAGTTTGCAAATTATTTTGTAGTTATAAATGTATAAAATGTTCAACATTTGTAGTTAAAGGTTAAAAATTGAAAATTATGTTTCTGATAAGTGTTTCATACTGTTACCAAAAAATATAAAAATGATATAAAATATTATACTATAATATTGTATAGTTTTTTTAATAGATATATTAAATTCAAATTTGGACAAATTTAAATATTAAATGAGAGAATAACGATTTCAGTTATTATTTTGCAAGTTAAACATATTATTCGTGGGTACTTGAAATTTTTAAAGTATATCAAACGCAATGTTTTTGTTGAAACGAAATATGAATACAACTTAATGTTTTATATAAAAAAATAAATTACAATTATTACAATAATAATATCATAAAATATATTTATATAGTAAGTAATATAGGCCGTCAGACCCTATTTACTCAGAATTATAAATGTAGCCAAAATAATATACCTATATAATTATTAATTTATAAATGTATACTTTACTAAACTATGACTTAAGCACACTAAAACAAATTATAAAACGCTTACTTACTTATAAACAAAAATAAATACTGGGGGACGGTGTAGCCGAGTGGATAAGGCGTCGGTTGCGACGCGCACCGTCGCCGGTTCGAACCCGGCTACCGGTGGTTTTTCGCTCCGGGCAAGTCACGGTGTCTGGAGTGATAGACCACCATCCCCCGCCCGGGCATGGCAGAAACCTACGGGTGCCCAATCAGAATTCTGCCAAACATCCCACACGTGTAAAAACAACCTACCCAAATCAAAAACCCTACCACAACCACAACAAAAAACCTACAAAATGCTAATGGCCACAGTTGCCGGGCTTAAAAAAAGATCAAAAAAAAACATAGTTAAATTATTGTAAGTATTTGTATTAAATATTAATAAATGTACACATTTATACATTTTCTCTTTCTCTATACATTATATTGTTATGATAACTAGGTAGGTATTTGATATTTTTTCGTAAATATTTATGAGTTTAAAATACCATAATTTCATACGAGTACACATAATATGTAGCTTCTTATGTAAGCATAAAATTGATTAATAATAAATAAACATATAACATAATAATTATTATAGACTCATACAATATGCGAATTGTAAATTATATAACTATTACATTACAAATAAATAAAACAAAGCCTTTACCTACTATTTTTTAACGAGGAGACCCTTTTCACCTAGAGCACCCAATGGTTAGGTGCCCAATCAGAATTCTGCCAAACACCCCACACGTGTAAAAACAACCTACCGTAATCAAACCTACCGAAATCAAACCCTACCACAACCACAACAAACCTACAAACAGCTAATGGCCACAGTTGCCGTGCTTAAAAAGATCAATAAAAAAAAAAATAAAAAAAAATACTATATAGTAACTGATTTTTTTTAAACAAAAGCATTTAAAATGGTATTAATAGATTAACAAAAACAAAATTTGTTTCTTCTATAATCAAAACCAATAATTTCAAAAATTATAAATTTTTTTTTAATCTCAGAGTATAATATTTTTCATTCAGCTCCCTCGCTCCTCTCAGAATCGACAATACACTCTTGGTAATATAATCATCATTTTTAATATTCCTTATGGATAGGTATTATAATTTGACGGCGATTTAATAACAGAGCGTGAGCTTGGACATCGATCAGCCCTCACAATGACAGGTACCTTACTCCTTAGTCCATAGACTCCTTAGAATATGTTTTCATCGATAATATTGTAGCACGTGCGACCAACTTTTGTTTAACGATACAGTGTACTTACATTGCAGGAGGTACTTACTGTAGTGTTCTCATCACACCTAATCAGCCTACTAGTTATTACCTACTTAATGTTAAGTATATTATTTTGAAAACTACCATACCTAATTTGTGGACTTTATTGTATGTAAATTAAAACGAATTAAAGAACATTAAAATGCTACATACAAATCAAAGCAACTAGACTATATGAAATAATAACAATTACCTACCTACATTTTTATTTTGAAAATAATTGTTTGTTTTACATTTAGAAAACAAAAATAAATGCATGTGTTTGCTTACGCTTAAAATCTTGTTATAAGCTAAATTGTTCTCATTATATTATTTTCAAAAATTATAACATAAAAAAACAAATTAATTACTTAAGTCATAAATCAATTTGTATCATTTCACAACAGTGGAATGTATCTGTCTTGTATTTAAAAGCACAGAGAACAAGAATGTGTTTTATTAGAATAAATAGCGCTCTAATAGTGACATATAAATTAATACCTAGAATCGTAGCTTAACCAATCGAGTACACTACGCTCAACGCTGTACTAGACAGTATAGTTGAAGATTTAAATTGGCCATTTCACGATTTGCTTGGTACATAGTTTTTCAGAGCATAAGAAAAATATTGAAAAATATCATATTGTAGTATTAAAAGCGTGATGATTGATGATTAATGTTAGTTTTTGAATTCACACATTTTCAACATATTACTATCGTACACAGTGGAAGATGAAGTAAACCTGTGCCCTACACTCGGTTTCTGTATTATACTAATGTAGGTACTCTCTTCGCCTTGCGTGTTAAAAGGACGATAAATTTAAACTCGACCTGAGACAATTAGTTAATACATGGACGTGACAACATCCGTTTATGTACCTAATCTACATAATGGCATTATACCAATTTTATAGTTTTTATATAGATATGAACAAGTGTAGTGATAATTGGGACTTCAATTAAACTCTTTGTTGTACACTTACTGATGGAATAAAGTAGTTATGTCTTATGACTATCATAGTTACCTACCTATCATAAAAATAAATTTTAATTAGCTAATTGAATTAAAACGAATCTTAATGATAATTCATCTTTATGGTTATAGGTAAATGTAAATGTTGAAATAAATGACTTTAAATTTGATACGTTTTTGTTAATTTATGTAAAAAACAAATAAAAGTTAAAATTATTTCATATTATGATAAATAAAATAAAATAACTTTCTAAAATATATATAGGTATATATATATATAGATCAAACAGAATTTATATTTAAAAATAAAAATGCAGTTTTTTATGAGCAAGAAAATACTTTGTATTACGGAAGTATATTCTTGATCATAAATATAGATTTCAAACTATTAGCCAATTAACCAATTTTGATAACAAAAGATAATTTACATCAGATCAGATTAAATTTAAAATGTTGAATAAAGAATATTAAAAATATGAATCGATGATTATGATTTGGGGCTATTATTAATACTATTATATTACATATTAATACTTATATAATAATACATTTAATTTATATTTATAAGTGTTATAAGTTATAACTTATATTACAAATAACAATTAAAGCATAATTTTTTTTTAAACTTATTATCATAACGGAATCTCCTCAAGTCTTCATTTTAATTTTTCACCCTTCCGATTATTATACCCCAAAAATGCACCCCTCTCCTTAAAAAGTATACATAAAGCCTAAAGGTATAGCATTGTAAAAGATTTTCCCAGGTTAGATTACACACAAACACAATTACATATAGTTCATATTATATACAATGTGTACCTACTTTATACTTTATACATATGTTGTAGATATTAATCTATTTTTTATTTTTTAATACCCCTACACATAATTTGAGACACTTCGACCACTTTAAATACATAGGCAATTAAGATAAATTATAGAAAGGGGGTCAAGTGGATCACTGTATAATAGATGGTATTAAATTTGAATTCAATGATATGATATCATTGTATACGAAAAACCATTCTGAGCAGAGACGGTATGTCAGTCTAGGATATTTTAAATTATATTGATATTGTTATTTTACGGTAGCTGCTAAGTTGAATTAATATTATTCATATATTATTTAATTATTAACCTAAAATTATCAGTGATGCTCGAAAAATAATATATAGGTACTTTTACTCGTTAAAATTGATTTTAATATGTAATTTCGTCCAAATTTGAACATAAATTAAATTATTATAATATTTTTTATTTATACTAGATAATATTATATTATACATGTTGTACAATATATATTATATATTATATATTTATGTAAACCATTTTAATTCCATTCAAAGTTAAATATTCATTTAAATACCTACAGCAGTCCCTAGTCACGCATTCTTCCGCTAACTAATAACTATACAATATGGACAAAGTTTTATTTTTAATTTAATTTTGGTAGATATTTTGGTGGCTCATTTTTTTTACAATCGGCTCAATTGCAATTTTTGAACAGCTGCAAAATAATTAATTGTATGACAGGTAGTAATGGCTTGCTCAGGAATTTTGAAGTAGAGGGGGTGAGGATTAAAATATTGTTTGAAGATTCTTCCACCATGGATGCAGTACAAGCAAGGGCCCCGAATCAATAGACTATAAAAGTGGTCATATAAACATTTTGTGAACATTTAAAGTATTTGTGTTTATTTGTTTTACTATAAAGTAAAACAAAATCGATTTTGTCGAAAACTGGTTTTGTGCGTAAAAATTCCTGTTAACTTTAATATTTTTTTTGTTTTTTTAGTTTGAACTAATTTAAAGTAATAGCATATGAACCGCAGCTTTTGCTTAATTACTTTATAGTTTTTATTGTACCTATAATAATTAAAATTTGTATTAATTATGTATTAAATGGATATTTATTTTTAATTATATATTTAGTTTTCATATAAGATTCAAGTGGTTACTTTTTATTGCAACAACTTGTCACTTTAACCACCACATAACAATTTTTACATTGAAATTCAAGACATATTTTATGAGTTTTAAAACTCAATAGCATACACAAGAATTTTGATTGTGTATCTCAAAGTGTTTAACTTAATATGTAGTTTTTTTTTTATTATTTACATTAATAGTTTCCAAAAGCAGCAGTAGTTTGGTTTATTTAATAAAATTAAAACCTACAAGCAGATTTTTCTGTTACGACTTGTATACTGATAATACAATACAAATCTACAAAATACTATGATTATAAAGTTATACAGGTACACTATGACGGATCAAAATCACACACAAATTAAGTTTAACAATAATATCAGAACACCTACAACTTACATTCTAGAATTATACATAATATATTATCAAATGTTTGCTTTCATATAATCAAAACTATTGACCTCCTTCAGACTTCAAAGTTAGGTAATAGAAACTATTTGAGCTAACAGCCACAAATATCTTTTTTCGAGCAACTATCCGTGCATAATAACTAAAATATGTTAGTACCTATATAATATATTATATAGATTATAGGTATAATTGAATAAATACACATAATTATAGGTATCAATTTTTACCTAAATATGGGACTCGATTATAAAATGTATTATATCAATTATAATTAAAATTGTAATACATCTTAGGTTGGATTAGATTTTGAAATTCCTTTATCAATATTACATTGAGGATATTAAATTTGAATGCATTAATATTAATTCTCCATTATATCAATATATACGAGTACGTGTAAATCAATAAATACGTAAAATACTATTGTCTAACCACCGTTTTAATTATTTTAAACCCAGCCGAAACAAATTCCAAGGGTGTTTCGTAATAATATATCAATTACATTTTTTTTTCTTATATTTTGTTCAAGGGATCTCGCTCTATTTTTCCTCGAACACGCTCGGATTTGAACTATTCAGCAGACATGCGCCTTATAATCATAAAACTTTATAAATAAAGTATAAACGAGTTTCTGCTCTTGGTATAATAACACAGATTTTACAATAAGAACACATTTTAACAACAATTAAATTTATTCTACATAGTTATAATTTGTTTAGGTATATGAGTTACAATGTAAAGTTGGATTTAGAGAGTACAAGAACCAAACAACAGTCCTAACTTTGTATTCATTATACAATATGTAAATTTTGGGTCTAAAATTGTTTTTATAATTATTACGTATTGTGTTCAGAAATTTTGGATTTTAGTGGTTTTAAATGGAATAAAATTTGTATTTATTATTTTCTTAATTTGTTTTCTCAGCCATGTCAATAACATCCATGTAATCCATGTAGGTACACACAAATGTGTATTCTATACAGATTCTTAAGTCCGCGATATATTCTAACCTAACCTATAACTTATACCTAAATAAATTAAAATAATAACATATTCTATTCTTAAATATATTAAAAATAATTTATTTTGATGATATAGTATTACTTAATAATAATAGGTACATAACATAATTTCAGATTATTTTTAAGTCACTAAATATTATTTTCCATACTGTATTATTTTGTTAATAATTTATTAAATTTAACAATATAGTACCTACCTAACGTATAATAAAAATAAAATGTAGACATTATGTGATATAAAAGGAAAACTCATTTTTATGGGTAAACGAGGAACCTTTCAGAGAATACAATCATGTTGTCGCATCATTTATCATTATTGCATTGACTTTAGTACCTACAATATGTCTGGCATGAAGTTAAGGTTGATAAACATCGGTAAAATAATATTTATTTAAGAACCAAATAAACTCAATTAATCGAAGGAATATCGACTGAGAATATTGTATACTAACTGGTTTAATTATAGTTTCAAAAATAATAAATTTATTATTTTATAATATGTAGGTAATATAATATGTATAAATTATATTTTTTTCATGGAATGAGACATTTTTACATGGATATGTCCAGTTTATATTTACATATATCAATAATTAAGTCTACAATGACAACAATATTTAAAAAATCATACAAGGTAACTATCATTAAAATACAGAGACTGGAACCTTCCGGTTTTTAAGGTTCCAGTTTCGGCACAGGTACTTAATTATTTTTAATATAGAGTTCTGGTTCCGGTTCGGGTTTTTCAACAATGTAATTTAAGGGTTCCGGTTCTGGTTTCGGTTTCAGATTTAACAGCTCTAAAAAAGTAATCATAGCTTATCAAAGCACTTCTGATAAACAATTAATTGAGCACAGGCGACGGAAGTAAACACAAAACAATCCTTGTAACACCAAATTTTTGTTTATTTAAAAATATAGGTTCCGGTTTCGGAATCGGTTATTAGAAAATATTTAAATTCAGTTCCGGCTAGATTCCGGTTCAGAATATTTCAAGGGTTTTTTGGTCCCATAACCGGTTCATTTCGGTTCGGTTCCAGTCCCTGATTTAAAAAATTTAATTTGGGTTCACTTTGGCGATTGATATTTAATGCCTTAATGACTCATTTGATAAGTGTTATTATATTCTTCGTTAAAATAATTTTTCCATAGTTAGTACTCAATATATTTATATTTCTTTTCATATAAAACACAAAATATATCAATCAAATTAACGATAGGTAATTAATATTTAATTATTAGTTTAAAGCATTACATTGAATATTTGACTTTGAGTTTATTATAATTTGAAAAAAAAATTTGCATTAATAAAAATTATAATTGTTTTGTATGCTTTTATAGTAGTTATAATCGTATTATGTGCCTAACGCCTGTGTGAATTGAATTTAGTAATACGTTTTTATATAAAAGAGATAATAATAAATTCTCAATACGAAATTATATTCCCTACGTTAAGTTATAAATAAATATCATTGGCTATAGGCATTCATAAATGTTTAGAATAACCTGATACGAGGAAAACGATTCTTATAGGTACTAAGGTGATAAATATATTTACTATGTTCGATTGGTTAGACTTTAGCAAAATATACCATGAGAAACGTCGATTACCGTTCTTCGGTTCACAATCTTTACGACTGAATACGTAGGCAAAAGGGGATTCGTGAATACCGAAAACAAAAGGGCAATGATATGGAAATATTATAACAGATAACGAGTGCGGAAGATACATCCTGTACGTAGGTACTCCGCCTTTGTTGTAAATCTAAATCTCACCGAGTACTCCTCACAACGATGCTTGTGTTCATTATATTTCTCCATGAAACACATTTTCTTCTTACTTTTTTCTTGAGTCTTATGCTACTTTATACTTTTTTATTTACCACCAGTTTTTCGTTACAAAACTAAACCTATTCGCTAGTCCATGAATTTCGTACCCAACAAAACTTCTATACCTACGTAATTTAGTTTATATATGGAGACTATAAGTCCGCAAACCATATTAAAATTAATATTGGTATCGGTTAAACACTTACATCTTCATATTCTTTATGCATATAACAACATGTACGTAATATGTTATGTATTATATAACTACATTTATATACTATATAATATAATCCACTAACCTACATATATATCCATTTGGTGTCTGGCGATCACAGTTATAGGATACATAAAATTAAATGACTATATTATGGAATGGGATGGGCGCCAATGTTAGTAAAGCAACACATAACAACTGATACGATATGGGTTATAGATGATTTTATATAATCATTATGTCATTTATAACAACTAAACTTAAATAATGATTTAAATAAAATAATATACATGTTATAAACTATAACATTCACCTACCTTATTTCTATAAATTAATCTTAAAAAGTCAAACGTACAAAAAGTAACTATAAGCAATAAATAGTATTTTCTCGATACCTAATAAAAGTACTTAACACTTCAGCTTTATTAATTATTTTTTACTAGAAGTATCTATCATTAATTATTTGATTATAATTTATAACAATACATTGTAATATTGCGTCATAAATTATTTTAACTAATACCAATTTCCAGTTCCATACTATAATATTAAAAACACCGATTCCTCGTCAACATTTGAAACAAAGTATACATTTTCTTAATTAAATCTAAATTAAATTATGAAATGACTAAGACATTTTTCGTAAGATGTTCAGTATATTTTATTATAATTGTTTTAAAAGAAAAATTTCATGCCAAGAAACGAGACTCCGCTTACGTTTAATTTTTATCACAACCATTATATGTTATGCAAAATAGTTTTGTTATTTTCTATTATAGAAAATGTGTTGATGCTACTTATCTTATACCATTTCCACTTAACCTAGGATGCCTGGTGATTCATGATGTTAAAATTGTAAATAATAATAATTATCTGTTTATACAACCAGGTTTAGTAGAAAACGTTATTAGGTTAGAATACGTCAAAAATACTTCAGAATTTTTTTATTTATTTTTCTATTATTATACCGATGTATCAATACGTCACCATGACTTATCAATCATAAGTGACTTTGATTAAAAATGGAAACTAAAAAAAAAAAGATAAAATGTACATTGCCTTCAATATGTCAACAATAACCACAAAGGAATGTTAGTGTAATGCTTTTTACTTTTTAGGAAATATATCGGATGATAAATTGAAGGTCGGTATTGGAAATAATTCACAAAAAAATAACTTCAACATTGGCTATAATTACACAATTTAATATAACATGTTTATTGCGATACACGTACCTACTGCGAAATACATTATTAATTTCTTTTTAAATTTCCTTGATCGCTAACACTAATTAATTATTTATTTTAGAATTTCATGAGAGTACAATAATGTAGGTATTCTATAACATTTAAACACAATTATATTTAAAGGAATTCAGCTTTTATTCTTTTGATGCTATTCAATTCTACAATCGCTATGCTTAAGGTTTAAAGTTTTATAAACACTATATTTTTTTATACCAAAAATTATTGTATTATTAACTATTGACTATCAACACTTGATCCTATATAACGCAACTTCTAGTTTTCTATTGTTTGCACAATAAATTATATTTTTTATCATTACAAAAAAAAGAGAACATATCGAGTTACTATTTTTTTTTATAATTTTCTGATAAAACGAATATAAATTATAAGGCCAACTGTACAAGAACATCTGTTTAATTATTTGATCCCAAGAGTAAGATTTATTTGCTTTTAAAATGAATATACGACAGAGTTAATGTGAAACGTTGATGTTATATGGAGTGTAAACAAAGTAATTTCAGTGTATACAATATAATAGTATGCGAAACGAATCGTTA